>PVLD010007902.1:0-87919 GCA_004027595.1 Dinomys branickii | reverse complement strand
TGTCCCAGTAGCGCGTTCTCTGTCGGGTTCAGGAGCTGAAGCCGTTCTTCCCTCCACACTCGCTCTCTCGGCTGGTCGTCTTCTTCCTGGAAGTCCTTATTTCTGTCTTCATATTGTTATATTTCATTGTTTGGGTGGTAATCCTCTGGGAGGTTCTCTCTCTGCTGCCTACCCGGTCGCCATCTTCCCGGAAGTCTCCGGAGTTTCTTGAATATAAACTACTCTCCTCATTTTCTATAAAACTCTTTGGAAGGAAGTCACTATGTGCAACTTATTCTATAGAAGTGAGGATTTATTGTCTCTTCCTTGATGGTGGAATATCCAAATAAATTAAAGTTCTTCTGCAGGATGATTTGTCTGTTTTACCATTTATTAATTTATCCAATCATTTGTTAATACTGTATTACTGTAGGCATGTGGATATTTATTTTCCTGTTTGGGCTCTAATTCAGTATTACAGTACTTAATTTTGTCTCTGTGATTGTCCCAGCCTGGGTTTGGGGGAGTGTTTTCAGTCAGCTACCATGACCTTCTGACATCCCACCATCCATGCAGGGTTTCTGTTTCTCTTTCTGTTTTCAGTACTTCCTTACTTTTCAGAACTATAAGATGCCACGTCCCCTATGTCAATCTTGACTTGAGCACAATATTTCCAGGTGAATGTCTAACTTGTCCCTGATAGCCACAGCCCCACATTTGTCTTTGCTCTAGAAATTAGATTTCACCTCATCCTTATTCCATTCCTGTGTCTAGTAATATCCCTTGCTAACTGCTTATGTCCACCTCTGATGTTGACTGCAGCTCTGCCTTGGTCCTTCCTGTGGTGCCTTCTCTCTATCCCCTGTTTCTGTGCTGTCTTCCTTTCCTAGCCTCTCACTCTGCCCAAGTCCAACTACTGTCTCCACGAGAAAGTTCTTTAATTTCCTTATGCTACATTTTCTATAGCATATTCTACACTATGAGCTGTAAAAGTAGACTGCTAAATTCAAACCATCTATCTCTCTTAGATTCTTAACTCTTACAAACATATTATAGATCTGTCCTTGGTAAAGCAACCAGTCTTGCTCTGTAAATCTAATCATGAAATCCGTTTCACTTTCGTTGTTGGCATGGTGCTTGATGTTGCACATTGTCCATTTTGGGAAATGTGGCCTTTTCTGTTGAGAAGCAATGTAGCCCAGGGGTTAAGTGCCTTTGTGTGAAGCCACATGGCCTCCGACTGGACGTGTGACCTTGAGTTACTTAATCTCATCTTTGTCTTTAAAGTGAGATTGATCATACTCTATTGTTTTATAAGGATGAAATGAAATAATTAAGGCAAAAATTTTACACTTCTTACAGGATATTATAATAGCTCAAAAGTGACACTTATGATATTGTTTTCACTTGTATCACTTCCAGTTCTATAGTGCAAATTGTCTTCAGGTACACTTCCTTTTCCTTCCTTCTTCCTTTCCTCCCTCTGCTCCCTCACCTTTTCTCCTCCCTCCCTCCCTCCCTCCCTCCCTCCCTCCTTTCCTCCGTCCCTCCCTTCCTCCCTTCCTCCCATACTGGGAACTGCATCCAGGGTTTTGCATTGAGCTAGATCTCCAGCCCTGTTAAAATTTTATTTGGCTTTGAGACAAGGTCTCCCTACTTTGCTCACTTGCCCAATCTATGCTCAAGTTTTCAATCTTCCTGTTTCAGGCTCCCAGAATTCTGGGATTGCAAGTGTATGCCACCATGCCTGGCTCAAGACATTCTTTCTTGGCAATAACTACTACTCCAGAACCTACAATTCTGTGCAAACATTTTAGATAACTTCCCTATAATTTATACTCTTATATGTGTACATATGAGAACTTCTTTGCCATACTTTTGCCCACTTCTGCAACATCAGGAGGTTTCCCTGTACCTCCTTTAGTCACTTAAATAATGCTTCTACTAAAATAAAATCTGCATGATGTTTGGGGGAAAAATCATCTTGAATCTCCCCCACAAAACAGATGGGAACTTATTCAGAACAAGACAGATATTCTCTAGAGGTGCAAATCTCACCCTTTCTTTTAGGAGAGAAAAACGATTTCTTACTTTGTGTCTATGCCAAATTCTGAAACCAAATTGCAGTACTTCTTGTTTATTTTTGTTTTCTTATATTATCTTCAAAAAGCTGTCTCATATCTCTGTGCCGAGTGCAGTTTCCTTTCTCCATCTGGATGTTGTAGCCCAAACAAACCTAAAACAATAAATTAAGGAACTTACTTTATTTCTTAATTAGAAATAACACATCAATGTACTCTTTTACAGAGAAAGCTGAACGCTTCAGCAGTATCAACCCAATCAATCTCAAAGTGCTTATTAATTTACATTTACAAATCTCTACTCCCCCATGGCATTGTCTTGTGTTTGCTTTTATATAAATTTCATACAATTTTATTTCCCAGCATCTAGTCTGTGATTCTAAAACAACTTCTATATTCATTTAATTGAGTCACAAGTCAATCACTCACAGTTATGACTAGTTAAAAACACTCCAACTGTTAATAATTAATACCATCATTATCCTTTGCAATCTTCTTTGATTAGATCACCTTGGTGCTTTTTTTGTTTTTTGAGACAGGATTTCATTTTTTTGAGATGGTTTGGCATTGAGCTCACTATGAAACCCAGGCTGGCTGTGATCCTCCCGCCTCAGCCTCCCAAGTGCTGGGATTACAGGTACACAGTACCACACCTGGCCACCTTGGTGGTCCTTATTTTTTATTATTTTTTTTTTTTGGGTATTAGATTTACCTGGGAAGACTTTAAGACTGTTATGTATAAGAATATGTTAAGTTTGCTTAGGAAAACCAGAGGCAATGAACATAGCCAGCACAAGAAAGGAACCATGTGGGATACAAATTACAAGGCCATAGTCCTAGACCAGTGAAATTAGAATTTTGGGGGAAGGGAGCAGCCAGGCATCCATACTTTTAAAAAATGACCACAAGGTTCCAGTTTATATACAAGTTTGAGAACTGGAGGCTTAGGAGAGATTTGAATCCTATCTTCTTAAACTTGACTCCCAGAGACTTTTTGTTCAAACCCACAAGTAAGAAAGTTGAATTTGTCACATATGGGGTCTGCAGGGATGAACCTTTGCCTGTCAGGGGAATCTTTTCTTCATTTATAGCTACCAAGAATAAAAAGTATTGGGAAATACCTTTTTATTGTAATCTCTTTCCTGATATTTTGTAAATATTATTATAGCTTCCTTCTGAGCTGTCAATATAACTTTGTGGACAATTGGGATCTTTGTGGAGGCTTTAATTTTTTTAATTTATGAATTTACTTTTAAAATTGACAAGGTATGTTATATACACATACCAGCTCCCCGTGATGAATTCAATCATTATGTACTGAAAACATGCACTAATAAAAATTTTTATAAATAAAACTGACTTATAAAAGAGATTTCTTTTCCAGAGCTGGAACATATCTCTAGAGATATCATGTAGATGCTGCACTGGTAACAACAGCAGGAATCACAAGCAGCACTAACATGGAATTACAGATGCTTAGCACATATAGGAAATTAAGGGGAAATGCTTTATAACGTTGTGGAGTTAAAACAGCAAAGGGCAAAAATAAGACCTTGCATTTAGACCATCTCATGTTCAAATACTGGTTTCACCACTTGTTCCATAACTGTGGTCAGATAACTTCATGGTTTTGAGGCTATTTCTTCACCTATACAATACAGCTCACCTCATATAATATGTTTTAAAGATTGCTGAAAGTTAGGGGAAAAAAAGACCTGACAGCTACTGGCACGTAATTTTCCCAAAGTTTCTATAGTGCCAGTATTTTTTAAGAGTCCAGGTCAACTTCTCTTCTGAGATTCAAGGAAAACTCAGCTGTGAACCTCTGTAAAAAGAAAAAAAAAGTCACACAGTTCGAAGATACAATGACACTAAGCAAACATTCCCATTCCAAAAGGAGGAATAGGAAGATGAAAAAGAATTGAAACAAAGCCAGTTTAAAGCCCATAAGGGCAAACATTAAGTTCTATAGCTCTATGCCTAGCATTTGTGGCAGATTGTGGTGAGAGGTGAACACCAAAGGGCTTAGTAGCCCTACTTCTGTGGCCTTGTAATTAGTAGCCCACATGGTTCCTTTCTTGTGCTGGCTATGTTCATTGCCTCTGGTTTTCCTAAGCAGACTTAACATATTCTTGGCATCTCCAACTTCCTGGTGTCTCCACTGCAGCTTAGCTTTGGCTTCACTTTCACAATTCAAACTTTGTCCTCTTGAGGGTTCCTGGCAGGGATTTTGACCTTGTTACACATTTTTTGCTTGGCGTTTGAGGCCTTCCTTTGAAATTTGGGTGGGAGCCTCCCTAGTCCCATAACTCTTCCATTCTGCATGCCAGTAAAACACACATTACACAGATGTTGCTAAGGTCTTCTTTCAGGTGAAACAGTGTTCAGGCCCCTTTTGAACTATGGCTACAGTTGCCTTTCAGTGTATGGATGGCTGAGCACTGTGAATTGAGTTATGGGGAACTAATTCCCCAGGAGGTCTTACTTGAGAAGGAGGCTCAGGGACTTTCTTCTCAAATGAAAGATTTATAATTTTGCACCTATAGTGGACCTTTCTGATATTTGATACTCTCAGACATATTTTTTTCTAATCCCTGTATGAAGTACTTGGCCTTTTTTTAATAGTGCTAATGTCTCCAGCTGCCGCATTTCTTTTAGCCCAAACTTTGTACATAGTTACTTTTGGGTCAAAATCTAAAAGTTCTTCAAGTTTTTTTGCTCCCAATTCTCACTACAAATCTGGCAAAAACCAGTAATACTTGTGCCACAGCCTGAATGTTGAGCTGCCTTGAAATTTCCTTCTCCAAATGAGTTAGTCCACTTCCTTTAATCTCAGTCTCCTGCAAAGTCTCAGAGCATGGGCAAAATGTAGACAAATTTTCTACCAGAGTGTATAAAACATGACCTTTAACCTAAATGCCAATAGAGTCCTTGTTTCTAACTGAAACTTTCTGAGCTTGACCTTTATTACCCATTTTTCTATCAGCATTTTGGTATTCTGAGTTCCCACCAGCATCTGCCATTCCATCTCTGCTTGTAGCCTTCTAACACCTTCTGATTCATACCTCTAAACCTTTCTAAACTTTTCTAGCAAACCATTTCCAAAGGCTTCTATAGTTCATGGCCAGATATAGTCATAGCAAACTTCTCATTTCTCCTTTACCAATTTTCTGTTTCCATTGCTGAGACATAATACCCAACACCCAGAATTTAAAGGAGAAGAGATTTAATTTAGCTCATGGCTTGAAGGGATTCAGCACATGGTCATCAGGCTCCAGGGCAGGAACGTCATGGTGGAAAAGCATGGTAGAGTAAAGCTGCCTAGTTCATGGCAGCTAGGCAGCAGAGAAAGGGAGCAGTGCTAGAGAGGAAAGGGCAAGGGACTATATATGGTACCCAACTCATGCCTCCCTGACACAACCAGAACTATCCATAAGTGTTTTCCACCAATCCCTTGGGTGTCTCCCAAGCCAATGGAGACACAGTAAAGCTTAACTGTTATACTCACAAAGCCAGTGGCTGTTATAACTGATCTTAGGACTCAAGTCTTCTGTTGTTGAGAGCATGGACTTTGGAATCAGGCAAATCTGTATTTGTATCTTCACTGTTCTACTCTCTTGCTATGTGACAAACATCCACAGACTGCCATTTCCTTTTCTGTAAAATGGAACTAGTAATAATATCCACTTTAGAGAGTTGTGAAGATTAAATAAGAAATGAATGTGGCATGTGCTTTTATATATATATCTTCATCATCATCATATCATCACTGCACCAGTCACTTTCCTGTCATTGGGACAAAATACCTGACACCTGTGCCTTCATGAAAAAGAGGTTTATTTAGCAAACAGTTTCAGAAGGTTTACAAAGTTGGCTGATTCCAAGGCATAAATGGTATGGCAGAAGTGCATGGTGGAAGAAGACATCTCAACCCATCACAGTCAGGATACAGAAAGAGAAAGTGAGGAGCTGAGTGCAAGAATACATCCTTCAAGGTCCCACCTTCAGGAGCCACTTCTTCTGGCCAGGTCCCATCTTCTACCAGCAAGTTTAGCCTTGAACTCATCAATAGGTTGATCTAACAATGAGTATGGCACCTTCATAATCTAAGCACCTTTGGAAAGCTTTGTCTCTGAACATGTGAGGTTTCGGGGACATTTTAGACCTAAACCATAACAATTTTCATCACATTATAACTTATGTAATTGCCCTAGAGCAGATGGATTCTTCAGTGTCTACATAAAATCTTTAGGGAAAAGATTCTATCAATGGGAATCTTGTCAATGACTTGTGACGTCTTGTCAATGTTTTGTGCAGTCATGTGTGTTAATCCTTCCAGAGTGTTCGCAAATGAGTTCCCAAAGTCTTGTTCAACAGGCTGGTTTGAGGGTGAGGCAGAGCCTAGGAAAGTCACAAAGGTCAGAATGTGTTGAGAAAGACAGTAAAGATAGCACCCCTTTGAGGAGAGGTACAGGTTCCATGTTGCTTGGCTTTTTCTAAAGTATTAAATGAGATAAAAAAAAAAAACAGTAACAACAAACCAAAATAGTCTGTGGCGTGTGTTGGAGGCATACATTTCTCATAAAGTCTGTTTCAGAAAAGATGGCCCTGAGTGGTTATAAAAAAACACAGAAAGACACCTTTGTTTTTTTTTTTTTTGTTGTTGTTTTTTTGCGGTACTGGGGATCGAACTCAGGACCCTGTGCTTGCTAGGCAAGCGCTTATTCCACTGAGCTATATCCCCAGCCCACACCTTTGTATTATTTCTAGAAACAGGGGTTTATATGGGGGAAAATCTCTGGGAAGCAGGCAGGAAAGGACACAATGCAGTATTATGGCCGAGAGTTAATAATGTTTTCTAGGAGCTTTGCAGAGAGAAGTTGTTCTGCATAGAGGAGGCGTTGGATGGGCTTGTGCTATGGCTTGTGTCTAGAAGCATCCCCAAAGCTATATGTGGTCACAGGTGGGGCTTTTCAGAAGTGACCTCAGAATAACTACTAATGCCAACACCTTGATCTTGGACTTCTAACTTCCAGAGCTGTGATTAAAAAGGTTTCCTTTGTTTAGCCCCTAGTGTGTGACACTCCCTGTGTGTACCTACAAACATGCACCCAAGTGAGGCAACGGGATACAGAGATATCATTGGCTCAGCTTCTGACAGCATTTGGGAGATTTTCCATGCCCGTTAGTTTTTGTCTGTCACAAACTCAAAAGAAGCCACATATTTCAAGGATTGATTTAAAGAAAAATTCTATCAATGATAAAAAAATGTAGAAAGTGAACCCCTTTCCAGGAGGTAGACCTAGTGCCTGGTGTTGGAGCAAGGCTGATTCCATTTTCTCCTCCATGCAAATGGAATCATCTAGACTTTACTGAGGCTTACAAGGGAGAGGCAGGTGGCTCCATCACACATCAGACAGTAAGCAATCAATAACCCTTTCATTTTTGTTCCCTTTAGGCCTCCTTACCCTAAGGTTTCCTCATCACCTTTTTCTGTAATAGCTCACGGACCCCCGCTCCCCAACAAACACACCACTTATGCAGTGTAATTTAGCTCTGTTTGGCTTTGCTGCTGAGGCCCACTAGCTCACACAACCCCTGGAGGCTCAGTATCCTCTGGTTCACCAAACCTTTATCCAACTCAGCGGATCTTTCCTGGGGACTTATTGTGCTGCTAAGGAAACTAGGTGTTTCTTTTTCTGTATGTTTACCTCTCTCACTGGACAAATATTTGTAACTTTGATATGTCTATCAGAATTTCCTCTTAAGAAATGCATGAAACAAAGTGAAGATACAGCTTTACCTTGCGGAAACTGAACCCTAACTCATGGCACCTTCTTTTCCTCAGTGAACCTTCCTTGGCATCAGGCTTCCTTGCTCAGGGTGTAAGTGTCACAGGAAGATTTAAGGGGGTGGGCAGCCCTCCCCAGCTTGGCACCTGCCACAGACTTCTCTTCATCCTCAGAACCAAGGCTATAGCGTGTCTGACTCCAACACAGCCAGGCGATGCCTCCTTGCCTTGTCCCCGCCCTGCAGGGGCTCTGTCCCCAGCAGGTATGTGAGATCATGTATTGGGTGGCTTCCTTCCCTTATGGGAATGGGATAGAGTGTTTTTTGTCCTTCTGTCATTTTCTGACACAGATTATCAGACTCTGGAAGGAAACTGATAAAAGAAAGATGGACAACCTAAGTCCAGAGCCAACATGTGAGCATTGTGTCTGCGGAGTCCTTGATGGTCTGTTACCATTTTGTAACCAGAATACTGAAGCTTGCTGGGTGCTGGGTGCTGGGTTCTGGGTACTGCTACCTGAGTGCTTACAGCAGTCTTGTTCATGACAAAAAATCTCCGTGGTAGAAACAGATTAGAGGACCTAGTTAATGGTCCTCCAGAGCCCCTAATTTTTCCTTTGACCCCGTTTCCTTAGCAAATACCCATCAAGCCTCCAAGCACTGCTTTAGTCTCAGGGAATCCAGTGGAAATGAGGGTCCTTACCACCCCTTTCATGACCTATATATAAGAACATGCGTACTCCACCTGCCAAGTATCTACATTTCAAGCCTAAGGGCCTGGCCCTGCACTTCGACACTTTACAGCTCCTGACAAGGACCTCAGTGACAGTGCCAGGTCAGTGTCCTCTTTCCTCTGTCTTATACAGCCTCTGTGGGACCCAAAACTGTAGCAAAGTATGGCTGACTTCTTACAGGAAGCCTCTATTTTACACCAAACCAACCACAAAATAATCAATATCTCCTCATATTTCCAAAATAAAATCCACTTCATCCATCAAGCATATAGAGTAACGTAGGTTATACTGCATATTTAATGAGCATTTACAATGCACGTCATGTAATCGAACAATGCAACAAAACACTGTTAACCACTCTGGCTTTCCACACTTGTAGTCAGTCAACTTCCTCTTCACCTGTCAGCCTATTGGTCTTTCTCTCAACACCCACCCCTCTTCGGTACACTTTCCTCACATGCAACTTCTGCAGGTGGTTCCGCGTAGCATTCCAATAAGGTCCAGTTGGTTGGTAGTGCTGTTCAAATATCCAGCCTTTCTGATCTACTGATTTAGTCCGTTATTGAGAAAGAAGTGTTAAAATCTCCAAATAAGAATGTGAACTGATGCATTCCTCACTTTAGTTTTGTCAATTTTCTCTCATGTATTTCAAAGTCTGTGATTAGGTACATACATGTTTCAGACGTTAAGTCTTCGTGGAGAATGCCCTTTTTATCCTTAGCAAATGTCTTCATCTCTGGCAGCACCCTATGCCTTGAAGCCTACTTTGATGATTAAGATAGCTCCCTTATGACCAGGGTTTGCACATGTTCTCCTACTTCATTATGAAAAGTCTGCATCTTTACACTTAGAATGTTCATCTCATCAACTTTGTGTAGCTCCATCCTGCCTCATTATCTAGCTTATTGCTGACTTTTACTTATTTAGCCTATTTGCATTTAATGTAATTGTGGATATGTTTCGATTTTAGTCTGTATCTTGCTATTGTCCCTTCCATTTTCTGTTTTAGTGCTTATGTTTTTGCTTTCTTTTGAGTGAATCACCCACTTTTGTCTGATTTGTAGTTTTAAGGCGTACCTCTTTGTGTTATTTTCAGTGGTCATGCCAGCATTTATAGTATGACTCTTACTTTATCATAGCTCACACTCAGAGGTCATCCTCCTCTCAAACAGTGCACGCACCTTGTATTCACGTTTTACTTAGTGCTCCTCTCCAGCACGTCCTCTGTTAGGAGCGCAGTGCTCGGCTGTGTCTGGGGGTGGGAAGGGGGTACTGCATCCATCTCACGTGCAGTGGCTCAGGATCTGGACTTGGTTGTAACTCTGGTTAGACTGAGATCACCACCGCCTTCCAGTATCATAAAGACAAGAGCTCTCTCTTCAGCAGCGCTCTGAACCTAACTCTGAGCCTGTGAGACTCCAGGGAACGTTTTATGCCTTGTACTCAAGTGATCAATTTTCCAAACTCCATGTGACGGAACGAAGCAGCCGGGGACCAGAACACATCCTCCTCGGTCAGACTCCCAGCGACCCTCCTCCACCCCGACCCTACCTCTGCCCTGACCCCACCTCCTAGCAGCACACTCAGCTATGAACTCAGTGGACAAATTCGCTGATAAGCACAGCACCCCTGTGACCCAATCGCCTTTACACAAGTGAGACTTTTGGACATTCTAGATTTTAATCACAATGCTGGATGTCTGACTACTCTGTGTTAAAGTCCTGAACTAGTTCTAGTATTTCTAGTCCCTTCCCCTCCAGTACTACTGTGGACCGAGCTTCCAGTTCCCAAGCTTTTCTAAGGGGCTTGTGCTCTGAATCCCCCTGTCCTGCCACCTGTCCCTGTCCCTGTCCCTGTCCCTGCGTTAGGGTTCTATTTTCTTTGCTTTTCCAATTTCTTCTCTCTTTTACTTTCACATTCTTTATCTTTTTTTATTGGCTGTGTAGATAAATCGGTGGATTATGGAGTGAGAGAAGGAGGCCTTGGAAAGCTTAGAAAGGAATGGGCATTTCGACTGGGTGATTGCAGGATCAGCTGGGTTTTGACTGTTGGGTGGATGGCTGGAGTTTTAGAATGTGGGGAAGACGTTTCTGGTTACAGAAACAGCACGAGCAAATGGAGAGCAGTGTGACTGAGGTTAAATACTCGCTTCACTTTCAGTCACCCATTTTACCATCTGCTTTCCATATGTAAGACTTTGGACCTCTCCGGTCCACTGTGGTCTCTCCCATATTTTGGTCTTTTTCCATTTTAAAAATCCTTTCCAATACTTGATTGTCAATTTAATGGGGCTTGGTAGGGGAGTAGTAAAAAATGCATTTGTTGAATGCAGGGTTTCACAACTGTGGTACTGCTGGCATTTTGGACCTGATGACTTTTTGTTGGCAGGAAGAGCTTTGCTTTGCATGTAGGAGAGTTAGAGGCAACTGGGCCTCTACTACTTGACACCAGTAGTTCCTCCTCCTAATTACAGCTTCCCGGCCTTCAGAACTATGAGCAATGACTTTCTGTTGTTAATACAGGATCTACTAATCCAGTTGAGAATCTTGGTTTAATCTATCTTTTCTAACTGGACATGTAGAAAAACAGATTCATCAGTGAATGATGGGGAGAGAGGAGAAACAAGAGCTTTGGAGGGCTTAGAAAGGAACTGACGTTTGACTGGACCTTAAAGAATCATTTGGATTTTGGCTGGTAGGAAATTGGCTGGGGTGGTAGAATGTAGTGAAGAAATTCTAGGTCAAAGAGACCCAAAATAAAATGAGGGCAGTGATTTAGGTTAAATGGGTTTGTAGAATCTCAATGTAGGGTACCTGTGGTGGAGAAAAAACTGCCCAGGTAAGTGGCAGATTGTAAAGTCCTTCAGCGCAAAGATGTGGAATGGATGTGGTCCTGCGGAAGTGGCAACACATGTTTGACCCTGAGCAATAACTGTAACCTTGGGGAGTGGGCTCTGGGTACCGGGAGATCAATTAGTGTCCACTGCAGTAGTTAGGAATTCTGACTTGGGCCATGGAAATTGGAGGTAGGGAAATAAAGGAACTGTAGAGGAGCCAGTAGATCAATAGTGGTCAGTGAGATTTTCTGATATGTATTTTTAAAGAAAAAGTGTATCTTAATTCAAGGAAAGTACCTCACCAGTGGGAATTTCAGGGAGTGGAAACCCTTACAACCACACCCATGAAGCAACAGCCTATTTCATTGGTGCATTGGCAGCTGGGTCTAATTATAGCAATTGCCTATAACACATAGCATTGATGCTTGAGGTTAAAAAGGGAACTAATACTTCCTAATGAAGGCCCCTTAGATTTGCATTTGAAGACAAGGTGGTCTACAGAAGAGCTGAACTTCTTTCAGAGGGAACTCAGGGCTGTTACCCTTGACACCTCTGTTCCTAATCTTAGTAAGAGAAAAGGAACTACCCTTTTATCCCAGGTCTGCTTGGAAGATCAAGCTAATATGGCTTTCGAACAGCTATTGCTATTTCTGAAAAAAAAAGCTATAGAAACTGATTAGATAATTTTATTTCACCAATAGCGAATTCATCGGAACCAAAGGGCAGGAGAGAGGGAGTGATGCAGAGAAAGAGACGGGGAGATTGCTCCTAAATTTTGAAATTTGGGAGTGAAAGAGAAAATATTTACAGATGAAGACTTCCTAGAAGTAAAATGGCAAATGAACAACCAACACCGTGGCTGTCCCCCAGGGACAGGTGAGGTGGCCCTCGCCTAAGACTCCAACTTTCTCTCTCTCTGCTTTCAATTTCCCTTTACTAGTGAACTGACGGGGGAAGTTTTGGTGTAACCTGAATACTTCTTGATTTGAGTAAGATAAGAAAAAAGCACAGACAGGAGACACGGTTTTGAGAGCAAAGGGAAACTGAGTAAATGTGAAATTCTTGCTCACTCTAGTGACTTGGGAGTATCCATTTTGAATGTCCTTGTGTTGAAGTTTCTTGGAGTCACATGTAGCAGTGAAGTAAACCAGGCGTGGTTTGTGTGCCTCAAGGTGACGCCATCACCTCGGGCTTCAATCAGCTGGCTTCCCATTTGAAAGTGTGTGATATAACTGACTGCTACGGGATTAGAAAGTTTTCCTGTGCGTAGAAAAAGAAGTGACTGCAAAGTTGGAAGATTCTGGACATACAAATAGTCTGAGAGGTAACTTACTACTTGAAATGATGAAATTTCATTGGCTGGTTGGGGATACATGTTAATTTAATTCTATAAAAGTTCCTCTAAATTAAATGGGATGACACTGGGTATATTTTCATAAACGATCCTCAGTCTAAGCCTGTTGTCTTTCCACTCAAAAGTTTCAATGCAACTGCAATAAAAAAAGTAATTGAAGTGGTTTTTGGTCCTAATCTTCAGGGTTCACTTTATTTCAGCTCAAGAAAGGGTTTATTTTAGGGCATTATGCTATATGCATGGTGCTGTACCCTTCCGTTGACATCAGGCTAGTGGTATACTAGTGTACATCTGTAAATTGCCCAATGTGAATAAATTTTCATAATGTAAGTGATTATGCCCATAATTGATGTCGATCTCTTACTGTTTGCAATAATATATTGATCAAAAGGGTGCCGCTGAAACCTATTAATAAATAAGTAACCCCTATACAAACAGACTTGGGAAGAATAGAACATATATTGATAACTTTGTTATAATCATAAATTGGTATTTTAATGCTCACCCAGTTGCAACAAAGGAGAGCAATCGTTGGTTAAATAAGCTATGGGATGAAACACCAATATGTACACGGACTCAATCTATAATGTGTTAATCATTTTTGGGTTTAAGCTGGGTCAAGGATGGCAGCTGAATATAGTCACATTGAAAGGAGTGGTGTTGCTGCGTGGTCAACTTCTGTTCTTTTAAAATTCTTTAAATGTTAATCATTCACTAACATCAGTAAGTCTCTTGAGCCATTTTCTGTTTTCTATTTTCCCTTAAAAAATTTTACTAGAGATTGAACCCACAGCCTTTGCACTAAGCTGCATCCCCAACTATTTAAAATTTTTCCCTATTTACTTTCCTTAGTACATGTTTGTACTCCTTGTGGGGTGCTGGTACATGCACACAATGCATCTGAACCCCTGTTCTTACCCCTTTCCCTTCCCTTCTTCCCTGCTCCTCCCATCTCTTGATTCCCCTCCTTTTCATTTCTCTGCACATGTTTGGAGTACATGGGTGCACCTTGAGACCACAATGTTAAGTGAAATAAACCAGACACGCAAGCTTAAATATCACATGGTTTCTCTTACATGAGAAACCCAAAATACAAATACAGGACAAGATAAAAGATAGATAATAGGAAACAGGGCAATAGATCTTTCTCAAAAGGGAAGGGGATCAAGAGTTGGAGGCTGGGGAGACGGAGGGGAGGAGCAGGGGATAAAAAGAGGAATTAAGAAGTGTTATGTACATGTTTTTTAAAAAACATTGAGACGGGCTCTGCCTACATTGTCCAGGCTGGGCTCAAACTTCTGATCCTCCTACCCTGGGCTCTCAGAGAGCTATGATTACAGGTGTGCCCTACCACGCCTAGCTTGAACCATTTCTTTGTTCTTCTGATACAGTAGAGTGATGGTGGAGACTGTATATTAAATTTTGCAACATAGAAAATTGCCATGTGGGAGGACTCAAAGCACTTTCTATCTTTTTGATGGAGCCTGTGATCTGTCTGTTTTTGGCAGGGTCTCATTGGGAAATTACTTTTTTGGGACTGGTGAGCAGTCCAGATACCAGCAGTGATGGCTCGCATTTACGGAGCACTCACCCTTTAAGTGCCTTACATATGTTCACTGAAGAGTCCTCCAATGGACATATACTATATCCTCATCTTATTAATGAGAAAACTGAGGCACGTAGATATTAAGCACACTGACTGTGAGCACATGGTAGATCTGGAATTCAGAGCCATATCATCTAGTTCCAAAGTCCACATTCCTAGTATCTTGATTCCTCTTCAGATGATTTATGCCAGAGTAGATAGGTAGGGATGTATCCAGTGAAAATCAATTAGGACAAGTCTGTGGAATATGGAATCTTAGGGATTTCCAGAAATGAAAGACAATACTTAGATATGGGGAAGAGAAATTGGCTTTCCCTGTTTTATAAGTTGGTAATTCAGACTCTTTGGGGGACATTAAGGACTGGAGAGGTTAAGAGTCTCTGAATTACTTATATTTTGAAATTTAATATCAGCTACTTATTTTGGAGCAGACAGGGGTGATAAATACAGGAAAAGGATACCACTTATTCACAAAGTATTTATGGAGAGTCTACCACTCTGCTTGCACCAAGCAGCTGTATAAAGCCAGGGACACTGCAGCATCCCACAGAAGGGGCAGGAATTCCTGCCCTTTGGTCTGAGTACTCTGGCTGCCTATAGCTGTGCCTCAGTAGTTTCAAGAATTCAAGTGTGGCTTGCTCTTCTCTCAACTCTGTTGGAACTTGTGCTCCAGGGAGTCTTCTCCACATTCCAGATGTGGTCACAGGGAGTGTGTGGTCCCTGCAGATCTGGGAGAGGCAAAGTGCCCACAGTTGAGGGAACCCTGCCTGGGGGTGTGTAGGGAGACAGTGGTCCAAGAACTTGGGATAAACTTTCCCATCCCAACTCAGGTCACGAGTTTTTACCTGTGTATCTCATGTTTTGGCTCATCTTTATTTGGTAACCATGTTTGACCTGATAAGGGAATGTTTAATCTACTTATCCCACACAGTGTAAATAGTTATATTTTGGGCCATAAATCTATTAATTTCATTATATAAATTCCACCTGATTCCACAAGGGAAGTGCACTACATCACGGTGCTGGAGAGCTTCCCTTTGGCTGTCCAGACACTCCCCACATCCTTCTTCCTCTTGTTCTGTACCCTGGGAGGCAAGTGGTGCAGAAAATCCAGAGTTCTTTTCATCTTCCTGTTCTTCTGGGGATCAGAGAGTAGCAAGAGAGTAAGAGGAGAAAGATGTATTCCTTTTTCTGACTGGCCTGTTGCTGTGTCATGAGGTAGCGGGGCTCAGTTCCTCTGAGAGAGCCACCACTCTCATCAGGCATCTTATTCTAGAGCTACCGTCACAGTTCTGTTTGTGTTTTTGTGACCACTACCTCCTCCTATCCCTTCAGCCTATAAATTACTACTGTGCTGAGATACTTAAAATATAAGATAGTTACAAAACATGAAGTATTGTCTAAAAACTATGTTGTTGAGAATGTTGGAATACAAGGAATTATGTCTTGGAATGTAGAGATGGTGCTTTATTATTCTCATAGAAAAACAAAGAAAGGGGAAAGCCAATTAAGTACAGAGAATCGTTTACTGAAATGCATTATGAGGCCAGTCCAGGTGTGTGTATTATCTCACCTCATTCAACCAATAGTCCAATGGGTTCTTTTATTATCTCTATTTTAGAGATTGTCTTAGTTACTTTCTCCTTGCTGAGAAAAAATATCTGATATCCACAAAGTAAAGAAAGAAAGGTTTACTTAGGCTCACAGTTTAAGTTTCAGTCCACAGTCGGCTGGCTCCAAGGCAGGGTGGTATAGCAGAGGGGCATCACAGAGGAGAACAGTTCATGGTGTGGCAGGCAGCAGGCAGCCTGCAGCAGGCATCAAATAGTCAGTCTGTCTTTCCCTTTAATCCCATCCAGCGTAACAGCCTTTTGTGTGGTGGCACTCAGAACTATGCTAATTCCAATCAGTGGGCTAATTTAGTACCGCACACACTTAATCCCAGTAGCACATGCTCTAGATCAACCAACTCCCAAAAGGCCCACCTATGAGCACATGAGGCTTTAAGAGGACATCTACATACAAGCCACAACACAGATTATGGATTGACAGTGATTAGGCACCTAGTAATTGTGGCTAGTTAAATCTCAGAGCCTGAACTTTATGGTGCATCCTCAAAAGAGGATGAAAATCAGTGCTTCTTCTCTAGGCAGTGCGTAAGAAGAGGGTAACCTTCTCTGATACTGATGGGGAGGGAGAAAAGGAAAAGGAGTCTGGAAAGTCACAAATAATCATGGTTGCAGATATCAGATTTTTTCCTCTTTTTTGGCAAGGGATCTAGGTACCAGGATGAGAGGAGATCACCATGGTGAAAGATAAAATGTGCACAAAATGAGTGCCTTAATTTGTTTTCTACTGGTATAACTGAATACTACACATTGGGAAGTCTCTAGAAGTTTATTTAGCTCATGGTTCTGAGGAGTGCAGTGTTCTAGAAGCATGGTGCTAGTTTTTAGGCTAGGGTCTTCTTTCTGCATCATACTCTTGAGACAGGAGATTAGGGGGCTGGGGATATAGCTCAGTGGAATAAGCGCTTGCCTAGCAAGCGCAGGGTCCTGAGTTCGATCCCCAGTACCGCAAAAAAAAAAAAAAAAAGCAGAGACCACTGTGGCTGGAAAATAGTATGAGAGACAGGAGATTAGGCCATGGCAAAGCTGGCTGGAGAAGTAGAAGTGACCTGTTAATTGCAAGATCCTGGACACATGCATAGAGAAGTTCTCAAAGCCCTACTTGTGTACTTCTCTGGAGAACTCAAGGTTTTCAATAGGACAGCCCAGATCTGATGGTTAGCCTGAGGTATGGATCCCAGCACTGTCTCTCAGGACTTGGATGTAGAAGTTCTCAAGGGTTTGCTCAAGATTTAAACAATATATAAGTGCTCGCTTTGGCAGCACATATACTAAACAATATATAAGGCTGCAAATGCAACAAGGAGCCTGCTTTTGTGACTTTCATCATGGTAGGCCACTCTGCTTTCTGCAGAGTGCTTTTTCTCCTTTTAGTCAACCCAAGCTTGCTCTGCAGAACTACTCTTCACTTTTACTTTCTTGAATAAACTTTGCTACTGCTTTTTGCTCTTTTTGTTCAATTCTTTGTTTGAGATGAGAAGAGCCTGGAATCTAACACCAGAGGAAAAGGTGAGCAGCCCAGAACCTGGTAACATTTAATTGGCTGCCCATTCTGACAGAGGGCATCTCATGGTGAGACAGAGCAGGTGTGCTAACTGGGTTGCTCCTCCTCATTTTATAAAGCCACTGATGTCATCTAGGGTGCCTTACCCTCTTAATTTAATCTAATCCTGATTACTTCCCAAAGGCCTCCCCTCCATATATCATTAACATATGAATAGAGGGATTAAGTTTCCAACTCATAAAGTTTGGGGTGTTACATTCAAACCATAGTAGGGGGCAAGTGCTGAATACTAACCACAAATGTATTACATATAAAATTGTGTGCTTCCTTTCAACTTACCAGGAGAATAAGAGGCCAGTTCTTCCGATCCGTTTGTTTAATGGAAACTATGAATGTGACTAGCTCAGGGAGATTATCAGCCCTACAGATACCTGTGACTGGCATGCAAGCTTTATTTTATAGGCTTGCTCTACTGAAAGGGTCCTTTAGTTGGAAAATAATTTCCCTTAGAATCAAATGTCAAAGAATGGTCTACTATTTTGAAGGAGAAATTGCACATACTTTTTCCATTGTGAATTCAGTGTTCAGATAATACTACCTGGACTTGTAGTTTATGTGGTAGAGGCTTGGGAATGCATGCTTGAGAACCAAGCAGAAGTGGGATCAAATTTCAGCTCAGGTATGAAATGAGAGGATATATTGGCACTGTCAAAAAAAATCCCAAAATAAGAGAATGCTGTTTTTTCTTACTTCAACATAAGATGCATGGCCCAAGACTGGTATAGCTGCTCTATACTATGTCCAGAAACTGGGCTCCTCCAATCTTACTTCCATAAGGTGATGTCTTTGATTGTAAGGTTCAAGATGCCTCTGACTTCATCAACATTCTAAGAAGCAGCATGGTGCTAGAAGGCAGAGTAATGGTGGGAGGAGAGCTTTGCTTTTAAAAGCAAGTCTAGGAAATGGTGCATAGCATACCATTTTCCCTCAGAGCCTATTGGCCTGAATTTACTCTTGTGTTTGTACATGGCTGCAAGGGAGGGTGGGAAATGTAGTCTTTACTTTAAGAGGCCATGTATCTAAGCCAAAACTAGAAGTTCTATTACTAGGAATCAGCTAGTGATAGTTGACCTTGGGCTAGCAAATTTGTTATAGGAATCCCAGCAGACCAGATTCATCTATGCACTGCCTCAAGAGTCAATCAGAGCAATCAGTGGTGATAAGGTTAAAAAAATTATTCAGTACAGTCATACTGGGAAAGAACAGGAACAAGAGTCCTAAGCCCTGTTTTGGGGCTATGGACAAGAGATCCAGGATTATGGGGCAAGAATGGTGGGTGAGGAGTAGGCGTAGCCAAGCAGTCTTGGGTAAACTGTGGTCTAAGGTCATTATCTCAAGTCTTGTTCTTCAGTATGGTGCCCCAAAAGTCACTATTGCTTGAGGGGGTCAATTTGGTTCCCATCATGAGATTATTGCTGGGGTAACCTAGGGTAATCATAGGGTCTCTGTTCCTAGAATTTGAGATAAGCTGGGAAGGACTCAGAGAAAATAGGCCAGAGGAGCAAAAATGTCCAGTCATTCAGGACAAGTCTTCCTTTAAGTCCCTGATTTTGAAGGAGCCCCTGTTACAATTAACTTTTGTGTCTCCATTTCTGCATTTCTAAAGGGGGAATAATAAAACTCTACTTCACAGAGTTGATGTGATGATTAAAAAAGGAATATGTTTGAAGAATTTAATAAGCATTCAGTAGAGATTGCTGTGATTGCTACTGGTTATCACGGTAACATGTACCCAACATACCAGGACCCTGATCTTACCATTCTTTTTCCATAGAAGCTCACGTCTGAACCCTCTGAAGGCCAATCTGGTTAGGGTTTTAGGGTATAAGAAAGAGAAAATTACCCTCTGACAGTGGGGGGGGGGGAGAGAGAGAGAGAGAGAGAGAGAGAGAGAGAGAGAGAGAGAGAGAGAGAGAGAGAGAGAGATTCCACATTAATCCTAGGCAAAAAGGAGCAGCCCAGGCTATGGTGTCTCTCCACAGTCATTAACTCAAAGAAGACCATGGATTGGAGGTGAGGAGCAGAGGTGGGGTTCGTCTTCTGCCGCTTCACATCCCCAAAGCTCACCTTTCACCTTCCAAACCCAGCCATTCAGTTTGAAGCCAATAGCTGTCAACTCCTCACCCCATTCCCCATAGCCTGGACCCTGTCCAGCCCACCACAGGAGCCAGCCCCATTTACATTGAAGCTATCAATGAATTATTATTAGAAAATAATTTTTACAATGGCCTACTTTGCCTTTGACTGGCTTTGTTTTATGAGGCTGGGTAATCATGCCGGCACTAAATCCGATGGGAGGGAGAAGCATCTTTCAGAAGTACGGATCGGAACCTTGTTAGAGAACGCACATGCACTCTGATGTGGCTAATCCATTTCCAAAGGCACCATAAAATACCTGCGCTGTAAGCTACCTGCACCTCTCAGGGGAGGAGTTTGTGCTGTAGCTTATAAAACACCCATTCTTTCATGTAGGCAGCCCCAGAAGCATTCTTTTGTTTTCAGGTAGCCACATATTTGCCTAACACCAGCCATTCAAAGTCAGGAACAATTTGTTGAGGACCTACTGTGTGCTAGGTACTTTCATAGTCACCAGCTCTCTCACCTTCCAAGAGTGGGATCGTCAATCTCCTTTTGTGGAAGAGCAATCTTCCACTTAGCCTAGCTGAACGTCAGAGTTCTGTGGTGATTCTTGATGCAGTTCGAGACATTGTTTTCTTGCCCTGATTCCTTCTCCTCATGGAAAGAATTATCTCCTCAACTTCATCACTCCATCTGGCACCAAAAACTTAAGAACTTGTGGTAGTTGAATCGTGCATATATTTTAAATCCATAGGGGTTTGATGCTGTTCTTTTTGGCTGTAAATCATAAAAGAATTCCTCAGCTGAAAGAGTTCCAATATTAAAGCAGAGAGATGCCAGTAAAAGCTCTTAGAAGACAGTACCTTTTCTTTATTTCTTTCTCTTTCTCCTTCCTTTTCCTTTTCTACTTCTTCCCTTCCCTTCCCTTCCCTTCCCTTCCCTTCCCTTCCCTTCCCTTCCCTTCCCTTCCCTTCCTTCCCTTTCCCTTTCTTTTTCTTTGGATGTGTGTAAATCACCATGACTGCAATAAATAGCCTAAAGGTTTTGGAATTTTAATAGACTAAGATTTACAGATCATAGCTAATCATGCCTTTGTCCTCACTGCAGTAAACTTACTTGTTGCTTTCTGTACAAAACAAATTCACTTCCACACTGATTCTCCACCATGAGGTCACATCACAGACATGCATCACCTATAGTAAACACTTTGGTTTTTCAAATTGATTCAGTGTTCCTAAATTCTATCTGGTGAGTAGAATTTATAATGTAAACCAAAGATGGCTCTGGTTTCTGCATAGAAGAAAGGCCACGTGTAGAACTGAAACCACTCCTCAGCAGAGTAGCTTGTGTTCCAATAACCACTTTGGAAATCTCCCTTAGTGACAGCAAGGCTAGTACAAGACAGCACACTTGGGCCCTCTCTGACTTCTGTAACCCTTTTACTTTGAATCTTTGCTACTTAAATATAAGAAATGACAGGTTAAATGTAATAGTTAGGTGTTACTAAAACCTCTTACTAGAGATGGTCTTGGAACAGCCTTTATTTCCAGTATACGTCTTTTGCTAATAAAATAACATGATGCTTCCAGTAATTAGTAGTGGTTTTCAACAGTCACTCCCACAGAAGGGACTGACACAATTCTACACATATGGTTATGTTTCCTATGCACACAGATTTAGAGAAGATATTACGGACATGCAGGAATATTATATTTAACAATACTAAAACCAAGAAACCCCAATTGCTTCTCATTCTTCTGTTAGATTAAAAAACAAAAGCCCAAAGAACTATGGCACTACGTGCTTTAATGGTTTGTTTATTAAAGAAAAATGCTTTATTTCTTCAAAGATGTATAAAACAGAACATAAAGATCCTGGTAACTTGAAAGAACTTCAAAACTTCTAAACTCACAGAAATTGGCATTAACTGTTTTATTTTTTTACTGTGGGAAAAAAGGACAGTTTTCTGTGATGTGGTAGCACAGCCTTGAAGGCGTTACTGGGGGAATGAGGAGAAACGTTGAACTTGTGTTTATTTTAATATCGAAAAGTTTGCAGGAAGTGTTCGTAATTTAACTTTAAATGAAAAAGCAAAGTGCAAGGCATCATGAACCAAATTTCTTCAATACGGAAAAAGTACAGATTTAAAAGATTGAATGGGTCTGTAATAAAACGTCAGCATTTCCTTTCCCCAACTCTTGAGAATATTTATCGGTGATGTGTATGTTTCCTATTGTGCCACATTCTACCTCTAAAGAAAACACAGATTAAAAAAAAAAAAAAAAAAAAAAAAAAAAAAAAAAAAAAAAAAAAAAAAAAAATATATATATATATATATATATATATATAACATTCTCCACCAATAGAAATGAAACAGGAAAAAAAAATAGAAAAAGGTGTTACTTTGGGAAAGTACAAATTTAGGGCTTCCTCTCTTCCTTCCTTCCTTCCTTTGTTCTTTTCTTTCCTTCTGTTTTTCTTTTGCCAGTAAAGGTTTTCCGTGAAGGGCCAGATGGTCAGTATTTTGCACCTCATGGGCTGCACAGTGTCTTGTGCAGCAGCTCTGTTCTGCCGCGAGGTGCAGCCGTCGTAAGGCACATGTGACTGGGTGGGCATAGCCACGCCCTGTATGACGTCGCGTATGGACACGGACATGCCAATCTCCCACTGTTTCATCTATATCGAGATGCTATTCTTTCACTTTCTCCTCCCCACTGCTTAAAATCATAAAAATCAACAGTGTCTTGTGGATTATATAAAGACAAATGGCAGGCCAGATTTGACCGGCAGGCCATAGTTGACCAACCTCTACTCTTACTTCAGTCCACATTTTCCAAAAAATTTAAAGGTGAATTCATTATTTTTCAGGTGTGTTACTTTAATAATTTTAGTAGTATAAAATTTTTTAAGGAATGTCTGTACTCAGGTCACTCGCGGTTTTTTTTTTTAGCTGTCTTTAACTGTTTATTAACTACCTCAGTCGTGAGCAGGCTCATCAAAACCCCTCTGTGACAAGATCATAAGAATTGAAGAGAAGGGGACAGGGGGTATCAGGAAGACGGGCACGATTCTGAGACAATACCATAAATTCAACATAGAGGATAGCTAGAGAAAGGCAGAATATAAACTTTAAATAATCAATCAATAAATCAATCAAAAAGTGTTTATTACATACTTAAAATGTTCTAGATCTCTACAGCCCCTGGTACATTTTATTTACTATCTGTGCTTATAATCAGAAAGACACAATGTATTTTTGGAGCTTGGGAGGGATAACGGAAAAGTACAGGGGGCATTTTCTTTTGGAAAATCACAGGGGGACATTTTCTTTTAATGAAGACGTGAAAGTTTTGCTTATCAAAAGGGGTCTTTACTGAGCTGACATTGTGAGGACTAGTTAGGAGCCTATATTTGTGTAAGAAAATGTTTCTTAACAGACCATGTTAAAAAACAAAGACAAGAACATGTCTATAGATTTTATGTTTTGTTGGGTAGAACGAGGCCCCGTGCACACCCTAAAAGGACTTGAACGTGGGGGAGATGACAGTGATTCACTTGCTGGTGGGTAGGTGCCCGGCTTTAGAACTGGGAGATCCTACAAAGGGATTTGTTCAGAGAATCTCTACAGATGAGTTCTGGTATAGTTTGTGTTTGGATGTGCCCCCCAAAGCCTCATTTGGTCATGCGGGGCGGGCTAGAGCTTGTGACTGGTTCATTGTCTAGTGCTGGGGTTGGGGATGTGAGGGCTACACCACCCTAGAGCAGGTAGTCTGCTCACAGTATAAGGGAGGAAAGAGGCTTGCTCTGCCCCTTTGCTCGTGTTCCTTTTGCTGTCTCCTGCTGCCATGAAACGTTGCCCCTCTGCTGTGCCACCATCCCCTGGACTCAGCTGAAACCTCTCAAACTGTGAGCTAAGTAGGCCTCTCCATCCTTAATTTTTGGCATTGGGTATTTTGTCTCACCAACCAGAGAAAAGTAACACAGAGCTCCGACCAGAGATCAGGCACTGGGCTGATCTGCTTGCCCTACAAGGACATCAAGACACCTCGCGGACAGGAGACCTGGCTGGTTTGTGACCTCAGGGCCCTGGAGACCTGGAATCATCATAAACATTCTCCCTCTTTGACAGATGTATTGTTTTATTCCTTATTAAACCAGCAAGAGCCAAGGAGATCTTGAAAAACCAGGTTTAGGTGCCAAGGCTTCCTCCAGGGTCTGGGTGAGAACAGGCACATGTGATGTTAAGGATACATCGAACTTGGTCCTTCCACAGGCTGAGCAGTCTCTTCGTAGTGGTGGAGAGAAACACTTGATAGCTTTTCCTGAGGCCAAAACACTTGAGGTGTTTATCTCTGGAATCACAAATGGGAAATTTTTACCTTTTTTGCACTTATATTATAGAGTTTGGGAGATTTTTTTCTTTTTAAAGTAAATTACCCCTGGATTATTCTTTCAGCTTTAATAAAACTACCATTTTCTAGGATTTTTAAATTCAGCGACACTGATCTGGAAAGGTGGTAAAGACAAAGGATAGGAGTGTGTGTGTGTGTGTGTGTGTGTGTGTGTGTGTGTGTATGTGGATCTAGGTGTGAGTGAATGATGTTTGCTATTACATAACAGGAGAAATACAAAATTCATGAGTGAGATACAGAAGTTAAAATCCTAACTAACTGTAGTATTTATTAACTAAGAGGTTTGAGGCAAGTTAGATGACCTTAATTTCTCACCTGGTAAATGGGTATACCCTTAACTATTTAGGATGATATTTTGTACTAACACACAGAGGAGGTATCCAATAAATGGCACCTTTTATAATAATTACTACTTATTCTTTCTAATGATAAGCTCAAGAATTTTTATGGACCCCATGGCCTACTCGCAGAGTTTTAGAAAATTTTTAGCTTTTTAATACTTTCCTAGTCTTTCATATGACTGGTGAATTTTCACACTTGTTAACTTTAATTTCAGGACTCCAGAGTTTGAAATGTGTATAGATTTGTTTCCATCACTGTGACCAAAATACTACATAGTACCAACTTAAAGTGGAAAGACTTACTTGGGCTTACAGTTTCCGAGATTTCAGTCCGTGGTCAACTCCATTGCTTTTAAGCCTATGGAAAGGCAGAAACATGGCAGAAGGGAGAGGGAGGAAAATTGCTCATCTTATGGCTGTCAGGAAGGAGAGAGGATAAAAGAGTCAAAAAGGAAAGGGGTCAGGGATAAGATATAGTTCCCAAACAATGGAGCATTACTCAGCTATAAAGAAAGATAAACTTGAGGCTTTTATAGGTAAATAGATGCAATTAGGGACCATACTCATAAGTGAAATAAATTAGACCCACATGTGTAAACATTGTATTGTCTCCCTAGTGTAAGAACCTGGAAGAGTAAATAAAGTCTGAAAGGTACAACACATGTTGTGAAAAGGAAAGAAACTGCTCACAAGGAAAGAACAACTGGGATGAGGGAAAGGAGAAAAGAAAGAAAGAAGGGGAAAATTATATATATATATATATATATATATATATACACACACACACACATACATACACACACACACAAGATAGGTAAAATAATTATACTACTAATTTCCATTGGTTTATTGAAAGGAACAGTTAATATTTAATTGTTCTGACCAATCTTATATGCCTATATCTGGTTATCTGAGCAACTACTTTGAAGATAACAATATGTAATACAACCATTGTTAATTTCCTATCATCTTATTTTGAAATTTTGTATTGTTTTCATTATTTTGTTTTTGTTCTTTTCTCTTTAAAATAAACAAGATGTAGTTCCCATAGTTCCTGATGACCTACACCCTTCAACCGGACCTTGCCTCTGAGTAGCCTAGTTAGCTATGCACGCATTAGGGGATTAATCCATTGACAAAGTTAGTGCCCTTGGGACCCAATCGCTTCCCAGAAGCCCACCAAATCCTTCAACACAATGACCCTCTTGGGAGGGGATTTTAGATTCTGATCATAACAGATCTTATGTCATAAGAATTGAAAACCAGGAGCCTAGACTCATGGGTCATGGACATGAGGGTTGTCTAGTCTATTTTCTGCATGCCATTCCCAGGTTTTGATAATGCCCATTAGTACTGCTGTTCATGATAATTTGGAGTTATTACAGTCTTACTCAACTGCCCAACTGAATGAGTATGAAAGAATATTCATCACTATATATTTAGTTTCAGGCAAGAGAAGGCTCAGGGAGTGCATTCCGGACAAGAGTTCTGGGAGTGAAGCAGAGGAGCAGGCGGGAGAGGGTAGAAAGTTGGGAAGGCCGTGTGGAGGACCTAAGGCCCCGCATTCAAGTCTTACTCGGCAGAGGCTGAACTGGGTGGGGGAACAGAAGTGGGAACGCAGGGTCAGTGGAAAACTTTAGCTCGAAGCTAAGAAGTTTAGGATGGAGATAGCAGAAAGGCCTGAGGAAACTCCCTGGGGTGTTAGGAAGTTGCATCAGGGCGCCTCTGCCAGAGAGGCTGGGGTTGGGGAGAACACACACACACACACACACACACACACACACACACACACACACACACTTACATGTATAATCTCACACCTGATAATCTGGGGGAGTGAGAATATCTTCAAAAAATGTATTTTCCATGTAGCTGATTTTACTATTTGTTACTTCAAAATGGTGGTTCTCAACCCCATGGTCCCTGAGAATTGTTAGAGTAGCTGTGGAGAATCACCAATAAGTGGACCTGATCGTACCACAGCCTAGTGGAATTTGGTGACCTAAGCTGAGTCCCAGATAGGGATATTTTTTAGAAACATCCTTTCTCAGTGATTCTCCTGCACATCTAGGATTCAGAACACCTGCCCCCAAATATTTTAAATTTCAATTATTTTAGTGAACTGATTGCCGTCTTCAATGAACAGGCAGGACTACAATACTTTTATTTGCTGTCAAAATGTGTATTTCTCTGCTGTCACAGCCAGCCACCCTATCTCTAAGAGCTATTTGTGCACCTCCTCCTCTCCTGTATTGTAATTTGAAATTTCTAATGATGTTTATAATATCAGGGGAAGCTTCTACCCAAAATTGTTAGAATTATGGTTTGCGTTCATTTATTTGCCATGTGATGGCACATGCTTATAATTCCAGCACTGAGGAGGCTGAGGCAGGAAGACTGCCAAGAGTTTGAGACCAGCCTGGGCTATGTGCTGAGTTCAAGGCTAGCCTGAACTATATAATGAGATCCTGTCTCACAAAGACAAAACGAAACAAAACAAAAAACACAGCACTTCCCATCTCTTAGTTTTAAGATTTCCAAATATTAAAATATCTGTAGTGCTTAGTTAGGGGGACTGAGACCTGGGAGCTATTATGGAACAGGGGATAGGCTGGCTCATTGATACATTGCAGCTTCACATTTCTTAAATCATAGAGTTTAAACAACAGCCCTGGGAACCTACTAAGGGTCAAAAGGTTGAGCAGAAGTGTCAGAGAACACTGGAGACCTGTGGTTTGGTTCTGTCTCTGTTATTAGCTCTGAGACCCTGTGCTGGTCATGTTCCCTCCATAGGCCTGTTTCTTTAACTGTAAATATATGACATGTGTTAACTAAAAGAATTAGGAAACATTTCAAACAAAATATATAGAATAATGTAATAATTATATATGCACTTACAGCCTGCTCTAATAAATCCTATTATTTTGACACTTTCAATTCTTCAAGTTAAGATACTTTCAACTCTCTTCTAAACCCCTCCCCAATCCCATTCTCCTCTCCAACCCCAGAAATAATCATACTCCACTATTGGAGTTTATTCTTCCTATGAATTGTTTTTGAGACAAGGGCTCACTATGTAGTTCAGGCTGGCCTTGAACTCATGGAAATCCTTCTGCCTCAGTCTCCTGAGCACTGGACTATAGGCAAGCACCACCATACCAGGTCCCACAAATATTTTACACTATGATGAATCTGTCCACACCTACTAGATAGCATCATCTTGCTTCTTTTTACACTCCAAATGAATGGTTTAGTGACTCTTATTGTTCTTTAATTTACTTTTTCAACCTTGGTGTCAGGTTTTTGAAGTTAATCCATGTTGAGGCCCATGACTCTGGTATGTTCTGTGCAATGTCTGATTAAGTAAATACACCATGGGATTTAGCCATTCTTTGGTGCTCTTGTCCAAGATAGAGAAGTATCAAGGTTTCCTCTAGTTTTAATCTTCTTGAATTTAGTATAAAAATGTGATTTTTCTAAAGCTGTATCATACCAACACCTTGGCTTTTCCCACTTCACTCAACTGTCCATGTTTTCAAATGGTAATTTGAGGCCATGTGAGAGAAGGCCGGAAGTCTGATCTTTGGCTGTTGAAGTGACCTCTGTGTTTAGTGAGTGCTGGAGAGGTGGTGTCTTAGTCCCTTTTCTACTGCTATAACAGCATCTCACAGACCGGGAAACTTACCAATTAATTTATTTCTCACCATTCTGGAGGACAGGAAATCCAATATCAACATGCTGGCATCTGGTGAGGGCCTTCTTGCCTCATTGTAGCATGGCAGACAGAGGGCATTGTCTGGATGGCCTCCATGAGGGCTCACTCTCCTAATCAAGCTTCTCTACAGAGAAGTAACCCACTCCCACAATAAAGGCATCAGTCCCTCCATGAGGGTGGAGTCCTCCTGACCTAGTCATTTCTTAAAGACTTCACCTCCCAAGACTATCACAGCAGCAATTAGATTTCAACACCAGTTTTGGAAAGAACATTCCAGCTGCAGCAGGTCTTATCATGCAGTGGATTAAAAACAGACTTTGGGATCAGTCAGACTTTGTTTTGTACCTTAATTTTGCCCCCTGTGCATTGTGCAACCCTGGGTAAATTATGTGACCTCTCTGACCCTGAATTTCCTTAGCTAGAAAGTGGGGCAACAATTTCTACTTCATATCTGCATCAGGATTAAAAAATATAAAATATGTGATTGCTTAGCAGAATGCCTATCATCTAGTAAGTGCTTGAAAAAAGAGAGTCAGACAGACAGAGACAGAGAGAGACAGAATATGACCACATTCAGTCAGTACCACTGTGAATGTTTACTCTGCTTCCTGAGTTATTTCTAACTTAACACAATGCCTGGCAGATATTGGCACTTGGTAAATATTTGCAAGAAAATGAATACGTGAGTATATAAGTATAGAAGCGAGACTATTAAAATACATATTTTCCAGTGGGACTGATGGAAGCCAGTCTATGAGATGACCACGGAGAAGTTTTTCAGTGGTTCCTGTTACTAGAGGGTGACTCAGAAAAGTTGAGAACATTTTTTCCTGAAGATCAAATATTCTGCTGTACAAACTAGTCACTCCTTTTAATCTCCTAAAACAATCTTGATGCTTTTGGGGCGGGGGGAAGGCCTCTGCAGTAGCCTAGAGCTCAAATGTTACTTACAATTTCCTGTCTGTCCTCTCTGCAGCTCCCTGCCCTCCTCCTTCCATCCGCCTGTGCGGCGTCCACCCTTGAGACAGCCTGACTTCAGTGAATGTCCGCGTTTACAGGAGCTCAGCAGGCACTTCCTGGCTGGCTCTTTTCAGACAAGGAGCCTCTGTTCGCCTTGGGACGAGAGAGCAGACAGCCTCTGACTGTCCCAGCTGGTGAGCACTGGGCCCCAGCCCTGGGACAGATCCTTTATGTACATATTTTTGAGCAATGGACAGTAAGCAAACCAATAAATTGATAGTGCCAGCCTTTTAAAAAGCAATGCCTAGCAATAGTGTTTACAAGCTAATGTTTAAGAAAATAAAACATGTCTATCAGGAATTCCTTTTAAGTGGCACAGGGTTTGCAAAGGTGTGCCATTTCTGAATAAAAAGCTTTCATGCTCTGTAACAGTGGAGGATCGTTATGATTCTGCTTTTCCTTTGGAGGTTGTGTTTATGTCCTGCTTGAAGCCTTCAAGGATAGTACATATACATCAGAGGTACTAGTTTACTTGATTGCTATTCCAAAAAAAAAGAGAAGAAGAGGAAAATGAATGTTCCTGTTTGACTTAGAGGTTAGTAAATTGAGTGTGGCTGGTTTGTGGTCATTGGTTTGCTTAGTTTAAATAGATTCAAATCTCTGCTCTGAATCAGCTCTGGGTGCCTGGGGGTCAAGCTGGGGCCTTTTGTTAGGGGCCGTCTTGAGTGACAGGAGGGCTAGGGAGGTGTAGGAACGACAAGTATTAGAAGATTGTTGGCTGGTATTGTGTCCCTGTGAGTTTTCAAAGCCCGTTTTTTTCTGCTGAAGGGGGTGGGGGTGGGGGAAGAGGACGCTGGGGGCAGGGAGGAGAGGGAAAGATAAAAGAGGACGGGGAGAAGATAGAAGAGTCGGTGCAGCCATTTAGGCCTGACTGTCCCTCCCACTCCCATCCCCCGCTCCACTCACCCAGCGCCTTCCTGCTGACCCAGAGATAGAATATAAATGAAATGCTTTGCCGGTACAGGACACTAACTGGCAGTGGCTTGCTTGAGCTCAGGCCATTTTCTAAGCAACTCACTAATCAGAAGTGACTGGGGCTCTGGAGAGAATACAGCCCAGCCTTGGTTCCACCCTCCATGCTAATGAAGAAGGCAGTGAGGTGGATAATTAAGGGCAGTGATGTGAATAATTCCAAACGGATCGTTCAAAGGTAATGAAATGCATTAGGAGTTTTGGGGGCAGCAGATTTCCCTTACCAGACATGGCCGTTTTCTGATAAAATGAGTTTGCCTTTTCGAAGCACAGAGCAGCTGACTCTGGGAGGAGCCTGCCTGGAAAGACAGGGCTTGTGGGTGGGAGCTGACCTAGGATTATGAATTCAGGCTGCCGTGAAAGACAGTGTTCAGGAAGCTTGCATAACCGCATAGGGAGACACACCTCTGACATGATCCGAAGTGAAGAAATAAAGAGGCATGCAAAGTGAATGTGTGGTAAGATGTAGCAATGTACAAACAGGCAAACTAAAGGCACATCAAAATTGTATATATACAGGGAAGGAGGCCTGGAAAAAGATCTATTATTAAGAGGGTTGATAGTAGTTATCTACGTAGTGGGACTGTGGGTGATTTCTTTTATTCCTTTCTCTATTATTTTTCACACTTTCTGTATTAACTTGGATTATATTCATAACAGAAAGGCGAACACACTAAAAAAATTATTTTGCATGGCAAAATTCTTTCCCAGGATAGATGGTAGGAAACTGACATAATGCTGTGGGATTAATATGGAGGGGCAGCCTATAGTTTATTGCAAAAGTTGTTAGAAGTCCCAGCATCCCTTTCTTTGATAGAAATGTTTCCACGGTGAAATTCAGACTCAGTGTGAATTTCCTTGGCTCTGGTTTTCTGAGAGCTGAAGAGATAGCAACTTTTTCATTACTGTGTTCTTAGGGTAGAAACAATTTCTACCTATGTTAGTCTGTTTTATGTTACTGTAACAAAATTCCTGAGGCTGGGTGACTTTATAAAGAAAAAATTTGCTTAGTGCACACTTCTGTAATGAGAGAGAGAGGAGGGATAGAAAGGTGAGGGGAGTAGGCGTCACAGGAGAGCCACAGTAATCTCTTCCAAGGGTAGTGCCCCCTGTGACTTTAAGACTTCGCAGCTGGATCTGCCTCTTCAGTGTCCCATTGTAGGGAAAGGGGGCTCTTTGGCAGGGAAAGGATACGATGAAAGTCTCATTTAAGCTTTATTAAAAATTATTAGGGAATCTTACTAAAAGTGGCTTTTGTTTCTACAGTCAGACTATACACTTTAAAACAATTAGAATGACAAAAGTTAAAAAAAAGAGAGAACAAAAACAGACCACAGAAGGTGCCAGGTAATGCAATTACCATAAAAATTTATTAACAAGAAGTAACAAAATACACCAAAAAAAAGCCAAAAATATAAAAGACTTCAGGTAACTAGCCCTCCTCACCCACCTCTGATAAATTGCAAAGGAGACAAGAGGCAACCAGCCACCTAATGACTCTTATTTAATATATAAAGGACACACACGTGTATACATGTATACACATACGTATATTCTCACATTAGCATCACTATATGACTACATCAATACACACATGTCCCCTTTACTTAACCATTAACTATAAGCTACTTTTCTATAAGGCTTCCCCCACTCATATACACATTTATCCATCACAACAGGGCAGAAAGAAATCAGATAGAAAGATTGCCTACAGAGGTGCCCAGGTTAGGGTCAAAGACAGCCAGAGAGCCAACCAGACTGTGACAACTTCCAGGTGCTCATATGGGAGGTTGGGGTAAATCACTAGTCCGAAATCAAAAGAACCAGGGACAAGGGTTTGGGGGTATTTGCCTTTCCAATGGCCCCTACTGTTCCAGTGTAGCTGTCTATCTCCTCTTTTCCGAAGAAACTGTCTTCCTTCATGCTAAAATCCACCTCTTTAATTCCTTACTAGTGCTGAAAATTTACGATCCCAGTAGCTGTGTGTTCCAGCAGCACAACAGTGCCCACAAGGCCTGGACATACCATGGTCACCTCACCACTGCCACACTTAGGACCAGTCTCCAATCACAAGTCTTGGAGGGCAAACCACAACTCCACCCCCGTATTTAATAGTTTCAGGACCCTTCCCTAGTCATGTTTCCTGCCCACATCCTCTAGTTTTAGAACTAATCGTGAACATTACCTATTAAAATTGAATGGTCTTCTTATTTCAGGAAGTCACGGGAGTAGCCAAACTGCAGGGTTCACGGCAGCCAGCTGGGAAAAGCAGACTGATTATTTCCCACTCTTCTTGTGAGACAAGTACAAGAGATTTGGCAGTGAATTATCACTTTTGTAAAGATTTTTATTAAATGAAGGTAATCTGTCACCTCAAAATAGAATCCATATTTACTGCCATAATGTCTTTGACTCTTAAGCAGAGAATCAGTCAAGATCTGAATGTCTGTGCCCTCCCCAAATCCACATGCTGACGTGCTCACCCCCAAGGGGATGGCATTGGGATATGGCTCTTGTGGAGGTGGTTTTAGGTCTTGAGGATGCACTTTAGAAGGGCTTCAAGAGACCACGTGAGGACGTAATGAGAGGGTGCCAAAAGGGCCTTACCAAAAGTCAAGTCTGCTGGCGGTGGGTCTGGGACTTCCCGGACTCTAGAACTGTGAAAACATAAATTTCTATTGCTTATAAACCACCCAGCCTATGGTATTTTGTATGACTAGCTTGAACAGACCTTATGAATTCTTAGAAACTGTTTGACTTTTATTCTCATAATGTTGCGTAAGACACCAAACCTGCCATAGGTTTGTGCTGCTGTTGGCCATGACCTTGTTGAGGGCTGGATGTTTAATTGTGCATTGCTGGAAAGTGAAGCATCCTTCTGTTTTACTGTATTGAGCTGATAAAAGTATCCATTGCAACCTTTTCACGCTGTCAATATTTTTAAGTTTTGTCTTAATAGTTTAACATTTAGATATAAAGATCAAAATACTGAATGTTTAAATTAAAAAATCATCACAGTAAAAGACACATTGACATTTACCTTTGTCAACATATTCCTCCCTCCCTGGAAACACAGATAACCCATCGCTCTTGCTACCTTCTGAAGCAGTTCTACAAGTGCGTGGCAGTGAGAAAGCTCTTTTGAATGAAGCCAGAGAATGCTGACCATACCCGTGGCCCTTTCTGCGCACGGCCTTATAAGTAGCCATGTTATTCCAGCCTTGCCCCATTGACTACTGATGATGGGACCGGGAGAGACATGGGGCCTAAGAACAGTCATTCTATGGGCTGGTTAACAGCTCCTCTTTATACCTGTTTCTGGCCATCTGGTACAATAGTGGCCTGCTTTCCCCATCAAGTCCTGTCCCTGGGAGCTGGCACCCACGCTGTGCTTGGAGAGTCCATCAGTAGGTGCAAAGAAGACAGAATCAGTGAGCAGCTGAGCCCCTGAAGGGGCTGTAGCTCTTGTCTGTCCAAGTCCTCATCTGCCCCTTTCCCTGGAGATGGTCCTAAACTTCTATCCACCTAAGCCAGTCAGAGGCCTTCCCCTAGACCTTGAATTGGGCTCCCGTCCTTCCCTGGGCAGGAGACTGTGGAGCCGGCTCTGCTTGCACAGGCCTGCAGGGCCAGGTGGGTTCTTCAGTGAGAAAGTGCCAGGTGCAAAGATAGTGGGGGTGCGAGGGCCTGTGACCAGGGAGAAGGCACTATGGCCACAGGCGGTCAAATTAAAAGAAAATTGTCATAGCCAATAAAATGAATGAGGTTTTAATGAGGTTTTGACCCCCTCTAGGGGTTGGTTGCTCCATTTAATATCAGCTTGGAAGTCGGGGCCTCATTGTCTCATGCTACAGATGGACTTGGCCTCCAAGAAGAGAGACCAGGGCCACAGGTACTTTTGGATGGTTACACTGTATTTGGTGACTCACTGTCAAAATGATATTGAAGGTGGAAATCCCAAGGGCCAAGATGGGCAATACTTGACTGAATAATGAAGTAAAACTCCTGTAAGCTAAAAAAGTTGTAAATATAAATCGATGCACATATTAATATAATGTACATAAGTGATAATAAAAATTAAAATATATACAATCAAGTTATATGATAAATGGTAAACTAAAAAAGTATTTTCTATAGATATTGTTGATACTGCCAGTTATAGCTCACCATTCATGCTATGTGCTATTTTTCTTTGTGCAATTGGTTACTTTATTCAAGCAGGCAGATCAAGACACAAATCTCCATGAGGACCTTTTATATTGTACTCTCTCTGAGCAAGATCTGGACTCCTGGGACAGAGTAAGTGTTTTGTTTTTGAAATTTTCGTAGTTATTTCTATGACACACAGTTACCTATGATGGCCACAATGATGTCTCTAAACAGGGCTCTCTCAGGTAATATCTACTGAGGAGAACTTTGAAGCATAAATTTGCTTCATATTATTTGCTCTTCTGGGGGTGTGGAATGGTGGATAACTTCAGCTCCCATGTCTCCCCGGCTCCCAAGAATGATCTGCCTCCTGGCGAAAATGAATGATCTGGGCTGGGAGTGTAGTTCAGTGATACAGCAAGTACCCGGCATTCCCTACAGGGATAAAAGGATGAAGGATAAAAATGATTCTACACATGGAATTTAAATGCGTTTTCCCAAATTCCCAGTTTTTACAGATGCTATTTTCTATCCTGTGAAAATTAAATCCCTTGTGTTTGAAACTGCCACCATCTTTCCCCAGCTTTGATTGCCTTTGTGGATCAGGAAAGCCACAAAGTTATGGATCTAGTTAATAAAATTAAAAATCTTTGATACTAACAATATCGGCCAGTTGCTGTCACTTTGGGAATGAGCTGGACCCTGTAACTTCATGCATAACACTTGAACAGCTTTGGGAAAATAAGTTGTAAACTGGACAATAGAAACACTGTTGTAAGAAAAGCAGGCTATATACTCAGAGAAATTCTTACTGATGGGAACTTCCTGTTGGAATATTATTGAATAAAGATTTGTAAAGGCATACAGGAAGAAAACTGGAAAGCAAGCAGGGAGAATCGTCACTTCTTATTGATAGATAAGATGGAACTGATCACAGTGGAATCTTGGACTCTTCCCTTTTGGTTTTAAGGTCCTTGGCAAGGGCCCATGTCCAGGAAGACTCCTGGGAGGGGGAAGGAAAGCATTCCACAGGTGACACAAGTCATCCTCCTGGCTGCCTTGTGTAATAAACTACCTGAAACTTAGTGCAGTGCCACTAGTTCATTATTATCACAACTCTGTAAGAAGAACTGGAGGCTGTAGGGGGCTGTTACTCTCCGTGTGGCCTCACTTGAGCTTCCTTCCAGTGTGGAGATCTCAGGGCAGCCTTTCTGGGGGGTTGGTAGGTTGGTGACCAACTTCTTCCAGAATAAATGTTTCAACAAGACTGGGTGGAAACTGCATAACATTGTATGACTTCTGTCATTCAGTGTTGGAAACAGCCCAGTCACAGGCCAGCTCTGATGCTAAAGGAGAGGAAGTGACTCTCACCTTTTGATGGGAGGATGTCAGTGTTTGTTGCCAGCTTTGATCTGCTACCACCGTCAAGGTGATCTGCTGGAGGGAGGCAGGACCAAAGGATGGCCCAAAGGGGCTGTATGGAAGGGTGCTTTTTTATTTTGGCTGCGCTTAGTCCATGGTTTGTAATTTGTCTTTTAGTAATTAGAGAGGAACATGAGAAATTTGGAGATGTTTCAGAGAGGAGAGGATGCCCAAAGCCTGCAGAGAAGAGACGGTTTAAATGCTGGGAAGTAGGACCCAGGGACTTACAGACGTAGGGCTGATTTGGCTGGAAGCAGGGAAAGCTGAAGGGTAGCTCACTCGTCATTTGCAGCGGTTGCTGTGCAGTACATGCATGACCGCAGAAGGCAGAGCAAACACGGATTAGTCAGGCTGAAAATAGCTGAGTCCTAAGCAAGTTAGGGACGTCTCTGGGACCTGAAGGAGGTTCCCTTTTCTGAAGCTATTTGAAGGAGTACACATTTCATACGCCTGTAAAGGATTTAGAATTAGTTTTGCTGGAAATAGAAATGGCAGATTAGATCACTTTTTCTTTTCTTCTCTTTTCTATTTGGAGACAGAACCATTTTTCAAGTAAAATCTTGTATCAAAGCTGAAAAGCACTGTTGCTTGGGTTGAGGTAAGGGCATGGCTGAAACCAGGCAGTTCTCTTCCACCTCCTTGTCTTCCCAAGTGGTCACAAGGATCACTGGGTCAGACACAAAGACCCTGCAAAAGATAATTTAAAAAATAATTAAAGCGGATAAAGTGTCCCCTGGTAGTTCTATAAAAATTGTGTGTACTTAAAGGTTTTTTATCTTTATTTTCTCCAAATTGAAATTAGACCTTATAGATTTCGTGCAACTGATTAGTTCTTTTCATATTCAAATGCGTGGGTTTGTCTTGTTTCTGAACTCTTCTGTGTTTTGTCAAATGACACCTTTATATATACTCTAGAAGTACATGTGTTACTAAATGTACCGTATATAATGTAAGCAATGGTTAACAATTTTTCATCTTTTGGTAAACTTAGCTCATTTGCTTGAACTTCATTCAAATGAAATTAACTGGCTTAATTTATCTGTGGTTTCATTTCATTAGTGGGCAATGAAATTAAGGGTTTACTCTGCTAATCCTTAAAATCTTTGCAAAAATAATAAAGACAAAGGAAATATTATTATTGTCACCAAAGCTGTCATCCTTGTGTTGCTTTCCGGATAGTTTCATTTATGTTCTATTTACTTTGGTGTATTCTTTTTTATTTTAAAAATTAAAAAACTGACTTGAACCATTTTAATGGGCAGACCTATTATTACAATTTTAACACTAGGTCAAGTTTACATAAAAATTTTAAGTACATAAAGATTTTATGGTTGATCCAGTGTCTAGTTTCAAGATTGTGCATAGCCTGTCCTTGGGTAATATACTCAAGCCATATAACTGGTAGAAAACACATTGTGAAAAGAAACACAACTGCACTGAAACTTGGATACAGTTATATTAGATTTTTTTAAAACTCAGCGATAGTTTTATATAAGTACTACACGTTAACTGATTGCGCCACCAGAGCGTCAAACACAACTATAAATTTATGTGAAACATCATAAAGCAAATAACATAGAAAAGTCAAAATGCAGGGATGGAAAAAGCTTACTAAGTGAATTCCACCAAAAAGAGAGTATCACAATAGTAACATCAGGCAAAATAGATATCAGGGTCAAACAAACTTCCAGGATTGAAGAGGGCATTCTTCATTGACAAAAGTAATGGTTCACTGAAAGCGTGTGACATCATGAGCTTTTATGCACTTGATGATGTGGCTATGAAAGGAGGTGGGTTTGAGGATTTATGTTTGGCATTACCTGTGATTACAAAACATAAAGGAAACTAAAAAAACCTAAAAGTTCATCATTTGATGGTTGGCTAAATAAGCTGTGGCATATTAATTCTTTGCAATACTTTGTAACAGTCACAAAGAATGAGGTTAATTGGTATAAGAATATGGCTCTCTAAAATATATTACTGACTGAAGAAATCATTGCAGAAAGACAATGTACAGTTCAATGTAAAGGCACTTGCATTAGCACACATACAAAACAGTGCATGGTTGTTTTGTATGGAGAGATTTTCATATAAATACAAAAAATTTTAAAAGAGCAGTACAGAAGATGTAATTGTGGTTACCTCTGTAGTGGGAATGGGAGTTTGGTTAAGCAGAAGAGACTTTAGCCTTATCTGAAATGCTTTCATGGTTCATCAGAAAAATTATTTTTCATTCATTTTATGAAATTTTTAAAATTCTGTGTTTTGTAAAAGCCCTGAAATCCCTGTCTTTCTTGATGTTGGAAATTGATGCATTTGGCTGCAAATAACAGCAAAGTTAATCCAAGCAATCAGGCTGGAACAGTAAGGGGGTTTATTATTCCACTTCACAAGTTGCTCAACTGGTTTGATTATGAAGTTCAAGCCTATCATTGAAGACTTAGGGTCTGTTTTTTCACTTGAGTAGGTTTGGAAGAAATTTGCTTCAAATTTCTTTGCATACTTGGAGTTCATTTAATCATCAGGCTGGTAGAAAGACTGTGTTAGCAGTTTCAAGCAAACAGTGATAGCTATACAAGAATAAGCAAAAGGCACATGGTGTTCACTATATATGTAGCATTTCTTATATGTTGTTGCATTTCCCCCATGACTATTACAGATGAGAACACTGAGGTACTGAAAGACTGAGTGTTATGGCTTGTGTCTAGACGGCCCCCCAATGCCTCGTGCAGTTATAGTGGAGCTTTGTGGAGGTGGTTGGATCTAGGGTGTGTGGTGTTGGGATCATGGATGTGATGCTGGGACTGAGTTGTGGTGTAATGCTAGAGTGAAGAGTGTGAGGGCCACTCGCCTTTAGGGGTAGCCTGGATAGAATACAAGGGACAGAAAGAGGGCTGCTGTGGTCGCTCGCTGCTTTGCTTCTTCACTACTTTGCTGCATTCTGGCCACCACGAACTGTTTCTCATCTGCGATGGCTCTCTGTCATGCCACCCTGCCTTGGAACCAGCCAACTATGAACTGAAATCTCTACCAACTGTGAGCCAAATAAACCTTTCTTCCTTAACTTTGGGCATTGGGTATTTTGTCTAAGCAATGAGCAAAGTAATTAAGACACTGAGTAATTTACCAAAGATTACTCTACCAAACTGGTAAGTGGTAGATTCAAACCAGGCATTCTGGTACAAGAACATGTGTACTTGGTCTCTGGATTCTACACCTACTTTTCCTTAGTACTCCTTTTCCCTTTTCTCTGTTATAGGAATAAGGAAACTTTTCCCAGAACCCGCCCAGCAGACGATTCTGCAGCTGATTGGCTCCTGCCTCCTCCTGAACCAATCAGATTACCCTTGCCAAAGAGATTACCCTTGGAGTGGAAAGTGGAGTCAGAATCCCCCCAAGGACATTGCTGGGCAGGGGAGCATAGAAACATGAACCAAATCTGAGTTCATTTTGGAAGGAGAAAGGGGTAGAGGGAGAGGATTGATTGTAAGGAAATAATCTCTTGCATTCTGTAGAGGTAACATCTACTAGCTCTTTGTAGTCAGTGACTAATTCATTTGAATGCCTGTTATGTTGAGCATCCAATTGAAAAGTCCTAGGAAGCGGTTGGAATATGGTTCAGATCTTGAGAAAAATTTGGGCTAGAAATATAGTTCTTGGTTGGAGCTGGAAATCTAGTTATCCTCAACACAGAGACTACAGTTAAAGTCTGGACACTCAGAAAATCTCCCTGGGAGGGTGTAGAAATTTGAGATAAGATGGTCTACAGAAAGATTCAGTGTATCTATCTTGCACTGTATTAGATAGCACATTTTCTTATGATTAGAAAAACCCTATAAGCCTCTTCAACAAATAGTGCTAGAAACTGAATACGCATTATAGAAGACTGAAACTAGATCTCTGTTTCTCACCCTGTACAAAAATCAATTTTAAATGGATAAAAGACCTAGGAATAAACCCTGAAACTTTGAAACTGCTTGAAGAAAAATATAAGAGAAATACTTGAAGGCATAAGCACAGGCAAAGAATTCCTGAACAGAATTCCAAGTTGCACCAGAAATAACAGCAAGAATCAACAAATGAGACTGCTTCAGTCTAAAAGGTTCTGCACAAGGAAACAAGAAACGGACTGAAGAGACAGCCTGCAGACCGGGAGAAAAATCTTTGCTAGGTACTCTTCCAACAGAAGATTAGTATCTAGAATATATAAAGAACTCAAAACCATTAACATAAAAAAACCAGTAGGCCAATCAATAAATGGATAAGAGCACTGAACAGACAACGTCTCAAAAGAATAACTACAATTTACCAATAGGTATATGAAAACATGTTTAACATCTTTAGCCATTAGGGAAATGCAAATCAAAACTACACTGACATTCTAACTCATCTGAATCAGAATGGCTATCATCGAGAACACTTTATAAAACAGTAAATACTAGTGAAGATGTGAGGAAAATGAAACTCTTCTACAACTGATGAGAAGGTAAATTAGTATAGCTACTATGGAAGTGAATATGGAGGTTCCTCAAAACACCAAAAATAAGCCAGGATTGTGGTGCACGCCTGCAATCCCAACATTTGGGAGGCTGAGGCAGTGTGAATTTGAGACTAGTGTGGTATATTGACAACTGGTGTACTTTTTGGGGGCGCTCTGGTTCTTTTTTTTTTTTTTTTTTTTTTTTGCTGTACTAGGGATCAAACTCAGGACCTTGCACGTGCCAGTCAGGCGCTTATGCCACCGAGCTGTATCCCCAGCCCGAGCTCTGGTTCTTACTTTGAGTAGTCCTCAGCCTGCTGGCACAGATCCTTCATCCTTCTGGCACAGACTTTCTACCTTCCACCACCGACCTCTGGGCCTTCCTAGTGCAGACTCGTGAATCAGGCCTGCATGAGCCATGGTTATGGGCTCTAGGTCCTCAGCTGCGCTCATGCAGGACATTATTATGGGATTCAGGTGCTCAGCTGGATTATTTGGTCTTAAGTGTGTGGACGGATTTTCTGTGCCCTTTTTTTATATGATTCTTTGGGTGGCTATTATAAATAATCTTATAAAATATGTATCCTGTATTATATTGTTCCCCTTGCGAAAACCCCAAACTAAGACAGCTAGGCTGAGTTACATACTGAGTTCAAGGCCTGCCTGAACTATATATACAGACCCAGTCTCAACCACTACCCTTCCCTAAAACCCACTGAAATACTATATGGCCTAGGTATACTATTCCTTGGGATATACCCAATGGAAATAAAGTTAGCATATTGGAGAGATACCTGCATTCCCATGTTTATGGTGGCACAGTTCACAATAACCAAGGTATGTGTGCCAATTAAACTGGATCACCAACTTGATAGTCTTCAGAGCTACCTAGGAGGTTAGTAAAGCACACTTCTGGGTGTGTCCAGGTAGGTCATGTAGGTATTACCTTGGGTACTATGTCTGGTCCCTTTCCTTTCTAGCACTCTTCCCTTGCTCTGCTTTCTGGATGCCACAAATTAAACACCTTTTCTCTGCCACACTCTTTCACCATGATGTTTCTGCCTTGGATCCAGCTGGTCATGGCCTGAACCCTCTGAAACCATGAGCTCTGTACATTTGCTTTGTACATACTCTGTACTCAACAGTGTACACATGGTGCTCCAGTGTGTCATAGCAGGGCCAATCAATAAGCCCCTGTCTCAGAGGTCTAATCCAGTAAAAAAAAGATATGTCTGCCTTGTTTACACTGCAGCCCAGGAAGGCAGGGGGCTGCTCTTTTCACTTAGCTCCCTCATACCCTCAAACTCGGAAGTCTTCCAGGTGGTCCTCCTCATTGGCAAGCAGAAGAAGAAAGGGAGAAGCACCTAGGATTACATGGGAGCCTCTGTGCCAGGCCTGATGAACATTGCTTCAGACCCACATTCCATTATGAGAACTTAATCATATGGTTATAGCTAAGCAGAAGGGGGTCTGGGAAATATAGTTTAGTTGCTGTGTGCCCAGGAGGAAGAGGAAAATTAGTCAGTGGAAGTTTATCTAGTTTCTCACACATTCTAGATCAAGAGAAGCATTTCTACCATGTCAAAATTTAATATTTCTTTTTGGTGTTTATCTCACATCTCATTCCTATTTATATGAGATCTGCTTGTGCTATGTTCTTCTCAATGATTAGTATGCATTTCATATTTCTACTCATTAAGAATCGCTTCATTTTTGCTCTTATAATTTCATTATTACATTCTTTCTTCAAAATTTTCTGTGTTTAGTTTTTCAAATTTGCATTTCAGTTAGAATTTAGTTGATATCTTCTCCTTTTTTCCCTTGTGTTTCTACAGTTCTGCCATATGTACCAGCTCTTTTTATGTATCTTAAAACTTTCAGACTGTTCACTCAGCAGTCAAACATTTGAAAATATATTGCTTGATTCAGGAAATAAAACCTCAGAAATGTATATGACTTGTGGAAACACTGCAACGTACTGTATTCAAAGTAGGTAACATGTTTAATGTAAAGAGTTGTAGAAATTATAAGCTTAATTTTTAAAAGATTGAGTAAATAAATGCTCAGAAACATATAAAATTCTTGACAGTCATTATCTACCTGTCGACTGTCATTGTTGATGTTTAAAAATTAACCAGTATGGTTTTCATGTGATCCCAGTGTGCTTAGGTAAAAACCACATCCAGCTGAACCTTGGGGAAACATCCTTAAGCATTTCAGATATATTGTTATTATTTTTTCCATTGTTGTCATTACCATCAAGATCAACAAGGTGCTCAGGGACACATTAAGCTGTAGCTGTTCTAATTAATTGTACCCTCATAGCCTGGAGAGACAAGCCCCAGCAGTGGCCGGCTTAGTCCTAGGGAGGGACAAGTCCTAGCAGGAGGCCTTGGCACAGGGTTCTTTGGGACCCTCCCTGAAAACTATCAGGAGCTTTATTAGGTGGTGCTGGGGCCAAGCCTGGCTTGGGGCTGGGGTTGGCCTGGGCTGGGCTGGGTTGGGTTGGGTTGGGTTGGGCTGGGCTGGGTTGGGGCTGGGCCTGTTGGTGGCAGAGTCTCTTAAGTGCAAGGCTTTTCATTGGCTTGGCTGCACCCCACTCCCTGACTCCGACTGGATGACTCGATGGGAACCAGAAGCAGATTACCTGACAATTAGCTGCCGTTTCACAGGAGTGGCTCTTAGGGCCATCAGTTAGCTTTTTGTGTGAAGAGACCCACCTGCTGGTCACAGCCTGAGAGCGTGCTCTAATGTTCTAATGCTGGACTGAAAATTGTGATCCAGTTTGCCCAAAATTTGATCAACACTTTATTACTCATATCATGTCACATACATGGCGCATAATACCTTAGGTCTTTTTTTATGACTTGATTACAGGCCAGGATTAGATTCTCAAAAGCAGTATGAAAAGAAATATAGACACAATTAAGTCTAATCTGGCCATTTGGTTATCTGCTAAATCTGAGTACATGTTCTTCACATTGTTCTTGCCTGGGGGTGGTGGCGGGGTAATGAATCAGTGATCGCAGTCTGTGTTTGTGGAGAAACTAGGTTCAGGTGACCCCATGTCAAAACAAATGCCGAAAGTGAAAAATAAGAGTTCATCATTTCATAACGTGTTCCATGGTAAATGTAAACTTTGCTTTAATGTAGTGAAAGACCTGGGGCAAAATCGGAAACCAGGGGAAACAGATAGAGATTTTAGCAGTTTCACATTGTGTGCCAGACTCTGGGGAAGGAAGGGAAGGTAGAGTGCAGGCTTCTGCATGAGTTGGGAAGTTGGTTTGAAACAGGATTCCTTTGTGCCTTTCTTTCTAAGTGAAGCCTGTCTGCTCTGACTCTTGATTGTATAAAACAGCCATTCAGCTCCCATTAAACATGTCACCGCTAAAAAAGAGCGAAAATAGAAATTGCTGTGAGTTGAAACGGGAGAGACAAGTAGGAAGATTTAGGTTTGTCTCATGGAACAGTAGTTGTTCCTAAGGGTTTCCATCCCAGTTTGGAAAAGTCTCTATGAGCAAAATGCGCAGGTGTAGAGCAGGAAGGGCCAGATCACATGTCTGGCTTTAAAGCTATATGATAGTATAATGACTCCAGCTTGGTAGGACAACATGCGTAGGAGGAGACATAGCAACTACTAGGTGATTGTGTGTGGGATATGGAATAGCAGGTGTACGTTTTTCTGAAGTTTCCATTTTCATCTATAGGAATGTGTGCACGCGCGCGCGCGCGCACACACACACACACACACACACACTGGCTCAAAAGCAGGAGTGCAAACCTTAGAAAACAATCTCAGAATAAGTAAGGGGAGACTATCTTTGAGGAATCTTGGCTTTCAGGGAAAAGGGCAAAGGAAAGATCTGCTCTTCCTGACGTACGAATAGAATTTTCATCCAGTAAAGCAGTGCTAAAGAGAAAAGAAATAAAAATATGCTTCTGGTTTTGCTATTGTCAGTTAAGAATGCGGACTTGGGAACCAAACTGCCTAGCGTGGAACCTGGAACAACCACTTCTAAGCTAATTAATCTCTCTGCGCCTCAGTTTCCTCATTGGAAAAATGGGAGATAATAATAGTGCCCTGTTCATAAAGTTGTCAAGAGGATTAAACGAGCAGTTTACATAAGTCCTCATAATAGTGCCTAGCAAATTAATCTTTTTATTACAATAATATTACTATCATCATCATCATCATTACCAATATACCCTATTGAAATAGTGCCATAAATTGAAACATTATGACTTTGGCTTATAGATTGTAGCTGACTCTTTTATATTGAATTTGGGAAAATAGGTATAGCAATATCTGCCTTGCAAAGGTTGTTAATAAGTACGTGTCAGGTGCCTAGAACATGCTCCAGGGGTTTTGAGAAATGGTTGGTATCATTTCTAGTTTCAGTGAATATATTTTTTAAGCACTTGCTATGTGACAAGCACTGTGTTGTTCTCTTTAGTTCTCCTTTCGTGCAAATTCCATGTACACTTGAGAAGAATGTGTATCTTGCTGTTGTTGGACAGAATATTCTATAAATGCCAATTAAGCCAAGTTGATTGATAGTGTTGTTGAGGTTAACTCTATCCTTAATATTTTTCTGCATGTTGGATCTGTTAATTACTGGGAGAGGGATCTTGGAGTGTATAATAATAGATTTTATCTATTTTTTGGTTTAATTTCTATCAGTTTTTGTTTTATATCCATTGATGCTGTCTGTGATGAGATCACTTTGTGTTCAGTTCCTCGTGTAATTTTTACAAATATCAGTGGAGGAATGGGCTAGTGGAATGTACACAGTTTGAGCTTTGAGTATACTCAGATTCATTAGAGCTGGGATATTGAAGAGCCAAGTTTTGAACCAGGTCTGTCTTAGACCAAGTCCTTCTGGACTATCAAGTCCACCACACAGTGTAATGCCATAGTCAGAAATTTTAATTACAGAACATAGAAAGTGAAGTTTATAACATATATATGTAAAGTGTATGCCATATTGGTGCAATAATGGTTATTTGAAATATGGAATAAGAAAAACATCCAAACAGCCAGTGGAACTTACCTGAGCTGAGTGAGGATAAAGGGTGCCCGTGTAATACGTGACCTCAGCGTAGCATCTTCTGTGTCTTTGTATGTATTATTTTCACCTCTCTGGCTTGACTGCCTTCAACTGAATTCGTGCTTGTTTGTGCCTTCGTTGACACCATCTCAGGCAACTGTCTGGCTCATCTGAAAGACCATTAGTTCTGTGGGGTTGGACTCCTCTGGGAAGTGGGAGTTTAGCTGTGAAAGCTTGGAACAGCACTGATATTTCCCTGAGAAGCGGGGCTCTAGCTGGGCTGCTTGAGGAAATTCTGAGTTTTTCTTTTGTGGGCAGTGGAGTGAAGTCAGGGAGGGGTGTAGTGAATGAGGACATGGCTGGGCAGATTCTGAGTCATTTGTCTTTTGGAGAGAGCACCTGGAGAGCCCGGCACTGGGAAGCTACATCACCACAATTTCCAGCCGTCAGCATCAGCGTGCTAACTGGTTGTTTGTCCTTTGGCACCAATTAGTGTTCACCTGGATGTTCTGGATACCTTTGAAACCTGACTTAAGTGTTGTCAAGGTACTATTTAGGCCTTATAAGATATTGGCTATATTTATATCTAAAAGCTTTATGTTGCCTTCTAAAATATTCTTACCAAATCACTGGAGATTGTATTAGCACTAAGTGTGTCGTGCACATGAATATCCTCAGAATCTCACTGTGAATAACGTGATTAGCAAGCACAGTGTGTGGCCACCCAGGGCATCTGGATCCTGACTCTTCAGGTAACTTCCTGGGAGGGAGAAGCACAAACATCCCACATGATGGCTTCTGTCTTCTTGCCCAGTGATTTTTCCTGCCAGTGGGGATGAGCTGGAGAGCACCTCAGGGCTCAAGTCTTCCTGGGGATGAGAGTAGAAGAATGACTTTTTAAACGAATACGTTGTACTTATTTTTACTTTTTAAATTTATTTTTGACTGACACATGCTAATTGTACATGTTTATGGGGTCCTATGTAAAGACTTGATACATGGATACAACCTGTAACGATCCCATCAGGGTGGTTGCCATTTCCTTCCACTGGTTATTTCTCTGGAGCTGAAGAACTCTCTTCTAGTCTTCTGGTTCTTAGGCTACAGACTAGGTGCCACAATACAGTTGGATAGGGGAGGAGTAATTTCTAGTGAGCTACAGAATGGTAGGGTGACTATAGTTTAACAAACTTTACTTCTTAGAGCTGTTTTAGGTTCACAACAAAACTGAACAGAAAGTCCAGAATCCCCATGCGACCCATCTGCACACATGTACAGCCTCCCCCACTACTGACACAGCACATCCAGGCAGCACATATGTTACACACAATCCAGGCTGACAACCCTCTTCTGCACATTCTGTGGCTTTTAACTAATGTTGATGACATATGCCCAGAATAGTTTCATTGCCCTAAAAATCTACTGTGCTCTGCCTAGTCATTCCTCTCTTCCACCTATAGTTGAAGGATTTCAAATTTTATCTAGCAAAGATTTTTATTTTTCTAATGAACTGAGGTGAAAGAACTTAGGTATCTTTCTGCTTGGCTTTTCCCGCTCTCCCTCCAGGCACAGAGGAGGTGGCAGTGCTTGAGTATGGTGGTAGGGAGAGAAGGTCACAATGTTTGCCATCCTTCCTCCATCTGCTTGGCTCTTCCTAGCTCCTGGACACCTTAGTCCAGGAGAAGGCAAATCCTTATTTACTGTAAAATCTGCCAAGAGACTTTACAGGGCTGGGGATGTAGCTTAATGGTAGAGTGCTTGCCTAGCATGCACTAGGCCCTAGGTTCCATCTCTAGTACCACCAAAGAGCAGGAAGGAAGAAAGGAAGAAAAGAAGGAGAGAGTGGGAGAGGGAGGGAAAGAGAAAGAAAGAAAGAAAGGAAGGAAGGAAGAAAGAAAGAAATAAGGAAAGAAAGGGACCACTGAAGGTAAATATTTCAACCTCTTCCTAATTCTCTAGAACAGAAAGAAAATGCAAACAAGAAAGAGCAACACACGTATAAAGACCAGATCCTACTTGCTAATGCAACTAAGACTGCACAGGGCTTTTACCTCACCTAACTACCTTCATACAACTTTTCTGGGTGAGGATCTTTGGGGTTCCCGAGACAGAAATCGGGCTTGTGACCCGAACGCAGCATTTTCTTTAGCTTCCCCTTCTTCCCATGAGTTCTGCTTACTTTGAATGTAAGATCAAAGGCTCAAGCCTCCTTTTCTGAAGGTTTACCATAAAAACAAAAAACACAACAAAGCATGTAAACCAGAAGCTTAAAATTTGAGGTTGCTGCTCACAGATTCTCTGAGATGGAGAGGCCGAAGTCACCAGCATCTGCCTTTTCATATAATGTGACACCGATTTTTTTTGTCATAGTCGGTCTCGTCAAAGACCCTTGGAGAAAAGTGTAACCTTCTGCGAGCAGAGTCAGTGTCCATCAGGCTGTTGCTGTGATGCGCTCTGCGAAGTTCCCTCTTCATCGCACCTCACACTGTCTTCCTCTGGGGCCTGGTGAGAGGCACAGGCGCTTTTTCGCTATCTTACAGATGAGCAAAAACAGGCCTAGAAGAGTTGGAGAACTCGCTCGGGGCCACCGTGGCTGATCCATTATAGAAATAGTTTCGAAGCAGATCTTTCCTAGTTCACTCTGATTTACTGCAAAATAGCAGCATAGTCTAATCCAAGGTCTAAGAATTAAAGTTGTACACTTGAGAAACAGAGGAAGCTGATGAAGATTTTTTTTTATTTTTAGAAAATTGAATCAAAGTTTTTTTTTTATTTTAAAGACAAAAGAATGGAGACATATAAACCAGAATAACACAAAAACAACACAGGAAATACCAAATTATAGAGAAAATAGTAGGAATTAGCACTGGATGCTGTATTACACAATGCTATCTTTGCATTTATTACTCAGTTATACAGATGATGGCTCATTTGATTAATCGATGTTCTCCACCCTCATCTCCGTCCCCCCACCCAATCAGTCATCTTCCCTCTGATAATAACTGTACTTTTTGGTTTATTTACTCCCTCAGGCTCTCACACTGGGAAGAGACATGGCTGCTTCAAATTATGCTGTAACAAACACGGGTGTACTCAAATTGCTATGGCAGGAGGTGGGAAAGCACCCATCCTCAACGATGGTATGGGGTCAAGCCCCCACTGACAAGCCCTCAAGGCCATCGGGGGTCTGGTGAAGTAGGCGGGGTTACCCAGCGAACCGCCAGGCTCCGCCTCGATACAGCACGTCCGGAGGCTCCATCGAGTCCTCGGGGTCGCCCCACAGACTGCCAGGGTCTGCCCCATCGAGGCGCTTCCAGGCGCATGGTCCAATCCACGGGATCGCGCCCACAGGCCGCTGGGTTCCTGATGAAGATTTTGACCCGAAATTCTGCGTTTTATGTCTTTGTTTGTTTGTTTTTTCTCCCTTGTGATTCAGACATACCGGCAAGTCCACCTGCATAGTTTCCAGTACCTGGTGCAAAATGAAAATGAAGGGCTCCTTTTTCAGAAATTATTAAACATGTCAAACTGGTGACTGTGATGCTGGCCCTCCAGCTAGCCCTCATTTAGTTGGTTCTTGCCGCTTTGTGTCTCCAGCTGCAGCTGAGAGGCTCCCAGGGAAGAGGTCCTAGAAGTGGGCACCCAGGTTTTCCTGAGTTCTGCATGTGGCCTAGGCTAGTAAGTCATGTTCACATTGCCATAATCACACTGACAGCAAAGCAATGCTGCACACGTTTTAAACCGACAGTACAGTGATGCTTCAGTTCACGAATTTAATTCATTCTATGATTCTGGGGAAGATGGCTGCGGTCCTGTTTGTCACCTGATGCAGAATTCGTGAATGGAACAAAAGTTTGTTGAATGCTTTTGTTTGTGAACTGAATTATTTATGAACAGAAGCCTTTGTGAACTACTGTATAGTCTTGGCTTTTTCCAAGTAGATAGTTGACAATGTCTTGTTCATTGGATTATGTAAATGAAATGGCCAGAGTTGGACATACAGCTCAGTAGCACAAGCGGCGACCTGGCAAGTGCAGGGTCCTGAGTTTGATTCCCAGTACCAAAAAAAAAAAAAAAAAAAGAAATGGACCAAGGTAATATCTTTACAAATAGCTAAAAGACAAAATACATGTGTATTTCTTTTATTTAGCTTATGCAAAAAAAAGCTTTGGATGCATGAAGAAAGCAAACTTTTGAGGGCAGTTGTCCTGGCTTTGAGTTCTGTATGTCCAGAGGATAATCTAGGGCTGCGAGACACTTTCACACCAAAGCGCCAGGCTAGCAATAGTTTTGTGCAGGGCAAGTCTTCTACCCAGGCAGGAACTGGGAAGGGTGTGGTCACACCAGGTAGTCTGTGCTTAAGGCAGCACTGCAGGCCCTGTAGATAGCTGGGGCAGAACCTCCCTGCTCAGGGCAAACTAACTGGTCAGGGCAGATTGCAGAAGGCCCGCAGTAAACATCTCACACAGTCAGGGTGGAGACCCCTAAGAATTTGGGGAAGTTAGGAGAGCACATGGGTGGGGTCAAACCCATAGGGGAAGATCTATAGGACCTGCAGCTAATAATAACACATAGCACTGATGAGGCAGTCAGTGTATGCCAGGCACAATGCTCTACTTGACATGCGCTAACGAATTCCCAAACCTGACCATGCAGCTTACCTAGGGCTTGTTAAGACAGATTGCTGGGGCCACCCTCAGGTCTTGGATGCAGTAGTGCGCCCTCTGCCCTTCCTCCTTTCTTTCCCCTCCTCCTCCTCCTCCTCCTTCTTCCCCCTTGAATTAGTCCACCTTCTCATGTCCTGTTTGGGTCTTCTCTTCTCCAGGACATCTTCCCTGCCCCCATTATCTCAACTCTCATTATTTCAACTTCTCCATCAGAGTGTCAGGGCAGCAACTAGATCTGATCTGGGTTTAAATGCTGGAGCTGCCAGTTGCCAGTTTTGTGACCTTGAACAAGTTCTTTCATTGCTTTGTATCTCTAGTTTTCTCGTATGAAAAGTGCCAATTATAACATAGCTCCTACTTCATAGAACTATGAGGACTACATGAGTATATATATATAATGTTGCATATATGGATACACATAACGTATAATTTTTAAAACTAAGAAATTGTAATTTATTTCTTATTTAGGTGTGGTAAATCATTTCTTTTTTCTGAATAAAAATTATAACTACAGCTCTTAATACACACTGCAGTCTCTTTATTACTAAATCCTATGGTGTCCATCGGGAGCCCAGGACAACAGGTGATCCAAAGCGTCTGGCGCACTGGGTGAATTATGCCTTCTCTGGAAATGGGCTTCTCATTAGGGGATTCTTGCAGAAATGACTGAGGCAGTGAAGGGAGCAGCTGCTGCAGAGGAGAATTAAGATGAAGAGATAGCTCCCCTCCGGCAGGCAGAGATGAGAGTATACTGCAGTCAGGCTTTGTGACACAGATGGCCGCCAAAATAAGGCCTGCAGCCACATGGATGACCAAACCAGGATCCAGCTTAACGGATCCCTGGAGCTCAGAAGGGCAAGGCCAGCCTGGGAAACAGTGTGGCCCCATCCCAAACCAATGAACAGGATGATATGGGAAGAAGCTACTTTCCTCTGAAGAACAGAAACTCAATTAATATCCATTTCTGCCCCTGTCATTTGCTCTGGACAACCCAATAGGCCAAAGACAAATAAGTCAGGGCCCAAGGTCAATGCCTCGGGCTGGCTAGAGTGTGTAGTGGGCTGTGGAGGCTGCTGCGTGGCCACTGAAGACCAGTATGAAGCCCAGGAGGGAAGACTTCGTGGAGACAAGGCAGGCCAGCTTTTTTCTACCCAAGGAGCAAGTGTCACAGCAGGAAAGGTGGTTACAGGACCAGCTACATAATTTGCAGGGCACAGTGTTAGAATGAAAATACAAAACTCTTATTCAAAGCAGGAAAAAAATATGCTAAAGTACTAACAAAATAAGGCGTTTTTCCTCTGGATCTCTCTGTCTCAGCCTATCATAGTGGGATCTCTCATCTTTGTTTTGTTACTTAATGTTGTGGTAGAGCACAGGGACACTTCAAACTTGCAAAAGTACTGATTCTCACACTTATCTGTCCCTTGGCTCTGAGCACAAGACTAGATAGCCTATCTGTTTCCAGGTCCTCTTCCTCTTCTGTCCCCTGACAGCTTGCCATCCCTGGACAGGGCTAGGCAGATCGAGGCAGGCGTCTCTCCTCCCCACTGGTCCCTCAGCCCCAGCCCCAGGGTTTCAATTCCACAGAAGACATATTAGGCACATGATTCAGGCTGGGTGGCAGGCTTGTCCTATTGTGTCACCTGCCCCCATGATAGGGCTGTGGTGCTGCCAACCTGGGCAGGGATGGCTGTGGCTATATTTAGCTCCAAGACAGTGGGTCAACACGCTTGACCCTTAACCTATCCTGCATCTCTACCTGCATCTCTACTGGGAAGAAAGAATTCTGAATGTTTTATGTTAACGTCTTTCCCAGCAAGGCAGGATAAAGGAATAAACTTCAGCAGTTTATACTGTCAACCTCCGTTCAGGTAAGTGTGGTTCAGTAAAATAGACTCAGTAAGCTCCTCCAACTTAGTTTCCTAGAAATCTGTTTTCCTTCTTAGATTTCTTCATAAAATTTTTTTTTCTTTTCTTAGTTTCACCAATAAAAATTCCTGTAGAGGACTGTGCAGCTTGATTTTGGCTGAATGGAAGGGACAGGAATTTTTCCACGTTTACTCGGGCAGGCAAAGCTTCAGCATCTCTCAGGAGGCCAAGGCCAGAGCAAGGGAGACTGGACCGTCCCTAGTGCCAGGGACAGCAGTATGGCTGCAGTGACAATTCGGGGATCCCAGAGGGGGCAGGTGTTGCTACTCCTGCCTGAACACTTGCTCTCACTGGCACAGACAGAATCATGCACAGGGGGCATCAATGCTGCGATATCACGATTCTGACTTTCCCAAACAGACTATGCTGAGGTGCGCACTCTTTCTGGAAGTCATTGTAAGGGCCACACACGTTCTATGACTCTAGTCCAGTGTAGTAGAGGAAAAGTGTGCGGACTTTTAAAGGTCAGGCCTGGGGGAGAACTGTGTCTTCGCTGAACTTGTAACCCCCTCCTGCCTCCCTTCCTGTCTCCTGTTTGCTCCCTCCTTTTCCCCTTATCCCTCTTCCCTCACTCTGCCAACTCAGTCATCAGCTATTTCTTGAACTCCGACTTTATGTTGGTCTTTGCCAGCTCCTAGTGACTCAACAGCAAGGGAGACAGAAGCACAGTCCCTTCTCGGATGGAGCTCGCTGCGAGGCAGGCACTGAGCAATTATTGCAAAGGAGGCGCGCACAATGGCAGGCAGCCAGTGGGTGCTGCGGGAGGTGGTGAGGGATTCAACCAGCTGGAGGGATCACGGACAATGTGAGCACATGCCCTCGTCCTCGTGTCCTGCACTCTCAACTGTGAGAGTGTGGTGGTGTGGAACGTTCCGGCACTGTGCTTGTCCATGCTGACACTGTAACGACACTGACCGGCTCTGGGTTGCTTCTTGGGCAGTGTCAGCAGAGTCGGTTTTACACGACCCTGGTCATTGTCTCCCTGTACATTACCTCTACTTGTACTGATTAACTTGTATTTGTGCTGACTAACTTCTCCCTCTGGTGCGCCTTGCTGTCCTCTGAGATTGGCAGTCCCTGGAAAGCAGGGATGGGTGGTGAATCTCTAGTGCCTGCATATAACAGCGGCTCAATAAACGTTCCTTGATTAAGATGACTTGAATAATTAGAAAAGAAAGAAAGAAACACAATCCTAGAGAAAAGTCACTGAGCATCCCAGAGAATGCAAAAGTTTTATAGGAAGGAATCTGAATCTATTCTGATATTATCTTTATAACTTCTAGACAGAATAAAGCCCCACATTCATCACACTGCTTGCCTCATCTCTTCCATTTCTATTAGGCAGAGAGGATTAATAAAAGAAAGAATATTTATCTGGCGTTTTACTCCAAGGGATCCTTCTTAATTAAGTGGTGAGGCATTAATTTAACAATCTAATTAATCAAAATAAGCCTATATTGCTTTTGTAGTTACTAGTAGGTGCAGGTTTTCTGAGAATAGGAAGCTATGAGAGCTGTGAATTGCATGTAAAGGAAAGCCACCACTCCTCTAAAGAGATGGTCAATCTCTAAGCAAAGAATTTTCTTGGGAGCCAGCAAGGGATTTCCTTAAAGTCATACACAGAGATGGACTTTATGTGGAACTAATGAGGCTTCAGCTTTGGATTCTTCTCTTTTTAATGAGCCTTTCCAAAGTCATAACAGGGAACCTCAACTTATGCACATAGGTAAGTATATGTTATTCATAGATATATATTATGCATATATACAGTATATATAGTAATGGTTATATTTTTTGGTACCCTCTTCTTTTAAAACTTTCCTCTGATCTTCAAATCAACAAAACTTGGATACCTCCTACTAACATGTTCCTTAGCGTGTTTCCTAGTTGACCTTGATTGTCAGCTTGACCGGATTAAGAGTCCTCTGGAGAGGGTTTGGATTGTGATGGAACTAACCTCATTAAAGGGCTACTGGGAGGTGGGCCTAGTTAAAGAAAGTGGGTCGTGGGCCATGACCTGGGGACCATATCTGGTCCCCAGCTCCTGCCTCCCTGCCTCTTCCCCTGCTCTCTGCTTCCTGGATACCATGACCCAAACTATCCTCTGCCACACCCTTCCACCACGTTGTCTTGGAGCCAGCTGACCATGGGCGGAAACTGAAATGAACCTCTCCCCTTTAAGCTGCAGATGTCCGGCATTTGGCCCAGCAGTGGGAAAGCTGGCCAGCAGAGCTAGGAGAGGCCTAGGCTGAAGACGGAGGCCGGGTGGAGTGATGTTAGCGATGAGGTGATAATGCAGGGGAGACGGTATGGCCTAGGATAGGAATGGAAAGGAGAGTGGCACATGCCCTAGTCAACTTCCCAGGAAATGGTGTTGGATCAAAACAGACAGAAAGTCCTTGTAAAAGTGTCTAAAAATCAATTTGTCGCAATCAGAAACCACACACTCACCTCAGGAGCAGGGACTTAATCCAGGATTTCTGAGGGCTTCAGGGACACTATAGGTACCCTGAAACCATATGCAAATTATCTGTATATGTGGTTCCCTCACCAAAAAGAAACTCCACTCCCAACTCTGAAATGGGCATGATAGGAAATGGATTATGTAAGACTATAGTATTCTAGGAGTAGAACGTACAGTTGTAGGAAGAAATACCATTTATAAACAAACATGATACATCACAGAATCCTGGTTCTACCTTCAGTGTCCGATCTGAGGTTAGCAGGCTCACATATGGCTCAATATAACTCACCAGGGCCAAGGCCAGACAAAGATGAAAGGATAAAAGGAAAGGTGTCCCTGTGTGTCACCAGGGAATCTCTTTCTTGGGGTATGAGTTTTTTGGTGATCCTTGCCGAGTCTCCTGCATATCATGACTGCTGATGGAGAAAGACTGAAACCAGAGGCTGAAAGGAAGGTTTGGGAATTTTTTTTTAATACTGGGAATTGAATGCAGGAATACAGGGCCATCACATCAAGTTATATCCCCAGTGCTCTTGCTGTTTAATTTTGAGACAGGATTTTGCTAAGTGCCTTGGGTGCTCAGGCTGTGCTCAAACTTGCAATCTGCCTGCCTCAGCCTCTCAGAAGCAGAGTGTGTGTGTGTGTGTGTGTATATATATATATATATATATATATATATATATGTAGAGAGAGAGAGAGAGAGAGAGAGAGAGAGAGAGAGAGAGAGATTGAGAGATTCTTGGTAACAGGGAAGTAAGGAAGTGCCCACTGCCTAGAGATTCATTTTACTAGAGGTTGAAATAACAGGTCTAGAATCCCGAAAGGAAAGAACTGTACTTGCTCAGGAGCAAAGAGAGGATAGACTCCCTGTCAGATCTCTTGGGAATAAGAGTAAGATTGATCTTAGACACAGAAGATGAAGTTATGGCAAAGCCGAAATGACAAGGTCAAGGCCAGCCTGAGGAGCGGGCTGGGAAGAGGACCCTTGGGTTCTGAGAAAGGAATGAGTGAGCACAGGGTTCTGGCTTCAGGGAGTGGTCCTGGGTCAAAGCCTGGGGAACTGCAGTTTCCTCTGAGAGGCCCTCGTAAGCCAGGTGCATCTGCTTCCCTGCTGGCACCTGCCAGGCCAGGGCCACGTGAGCCTAGGCTTGGTTCCACCCCAGCTCAAGCTTGGGAGGTGATTCCTACCTAGGGCAGCTTCTGCCTCTGAGTCAAGTTCTTGCTCTGCTCCCTTGTCAAGCCCAGTCAGCGTGGCCGGGGCTGTGACCCCAGCTGCTTTGCCTTCTGAATCCAATGCAGATCAGGCCCTGAGGGTCTGTCCTGGCCTTTCTAGTCCCAGCCCAGCACCAGGACCAAGAAATAGGTCAGCTCCAAATGCTTCACACAGGATAGAAGCTGGAGGTCCTTGGAGCAGAGCCGGGCAAAGGTTAAGACTCAGGTAATGTTAGAAATTGACACTTTGTTCCCCGGTACTGTCAATAACCTGTTCATTCAAACTCCAATAAATCAAAGAGGTGGAGAGACATATCAGGAGAGCTTTGTCATTCATAAGCAAGGAGGAAAGGATAAGGGACTGTTGCACAATCTCCATAATGCTCTGAGAACATCCTATCCCCAAAGCTGATTTTCCCAGATGGTGTATGCTTCTGAAGATAGAGTTATAACTAAAAAATAGGCTCTTTGCTTTCTCCAACACAGGGAATCTGTGCTGAATCTGGGCAAGGGTTAACCAGTCAGGAGATTGTATCAAGCTTGGGTTTAACTTTTACACCAGATGCTAGAGGGCATGTCTTAACTGTCACTCTGCATTGTGCATTTGGAGTTTGGGTGTGGAAGATCTGCCCCCCTTCTTTATAATCTACACAGGCGTGCAGAGGACTTCAAAGCTCTAGAAGGAGGTTGCTGAAAATTACCTCTGGGGAAACATGAAACAAACCCCAGAGAACAGATCTCAGAGAGGCAAGTGAAACTCTTGTTAAGCATCTCCTTTATATTAGTTATTCCAAAATTCCATAATCTGTCTCCTCAACTCTCTTTGCTCAAGAATGGGGATTGTTCAGTTCCATAGTATGAGTGCAGATTGGAAAATCTCTCTCTCTCTCTTGGTTTTTTTGGAAAATGATTCATAGAAACTTTACTTGGAACAGGTACAGGGTTCAACACAGAATTCTCTGCGCTGGAAAAAACATGGCAATGGGTTAGGCTATTGGGTAGAAGAAACCTTCTAGATCTGTCTTGCAGCCTGGTACTCTGTTGCCATTATACTAACCATCAACTGTAATCTCATAATGGAGAATGTAACATGCAGCTACTTCAGCATTTACTTCTCCTCTGTAAAAGCAATTGAATTAGTGACGATACGTTCTTTTTCTATGAAATGATGGCACTGCTTAACTGACTAATGTGTAGTAGAGTACCTACTTGGAATTGTATTTTTCAACAAAGTTATTGGAGTTGACTGCTGTACAGAAGAAAATACTCCTCCTTCCAAATCTTGATACTTTAGTTTTATTAAAAGCTGAAGAGGACTTATGTATTTAGCTTAAGGTCTCTCTTACTTCTTGGTATTTTTGATGATTTGTGGCCAATGAATCATAAAAATGAAATCTTTAAAAACCAAGAAGCTACCAGAAACCAAGCAAGGAATTTAGCACATTTCACAGTAATTATTCCTTCCCCACTCCAAATCTAAATGTTTATTTCCCCCAATTTGTTTGTTTTTTTTCATTTGTTGACATTCTGGGAATTGCCTGTTCCTCTGGGAGTCGGGTAACCGGGACCGAGTGTGGAGATGCTTGTTTGTTTCAGCCGTCTCGGTCACTCTTGTTCTTCTGCAGAAAACAGGAGAATCACTTTTCTCATCTCATAAAAGTTTCTCAATTTGTTTTCCCTCCAGAAAAGCTAGTCCCACTAAATTGGTTCATAACTGGACTATGTAGTACTTAAAAAATTAAAACTTCTTGCTCAGTTTTCTGGATAAAGTACTTACCAATCTGAGTCATTTATTTTTTTCCAGGCAAAAATAACTTGTTTAACTGTTCGTTATGTTGCCTTTCAGCTCACCACGTAGCTGAGCTATGGATACCCCTATCTTATGTTAGCAATTCTTTCTTATCCTTGCTGGTTATTCCTAATTTCCTTACTTTGGAGGAAATTCTATTAGTTTTGCAGAGCCTCTCATGGCAAAGACTCTTAATTATTCTGCATGTCCTTTCTCCTACGAGCAGAACACACTTCTAGTTTCAGCAAAGTACACTGTTCTACTGTCTTCCCTTACCCGCCAAATGTAGTTTACATTCCCCAGTCTCCTTGCAGTTGGTTATGACCATATGACTAAGGCTCGCTAATGGAATGTGGCAGAAGCGATGAGTGATGGGCATAGCTTGTGTTCACATTCATGTAAGAGCATAATTCACCTCTACTTCCTCCCCTTCTTCCTCCCTGAGAACTTCTCTGGGACTTGGACTTGGCATTGGTGAGCCAGCTGTAACCATACAGATGACACTCTAGAGGACATAAAAGCTTTAAAGTGAAAGAAAGTGGAGTAACCTGGCCCGGACCACCTGCCTATCTTTGGACTGTTGCTAAGAATACAAATATGTTTCTTATTTGAAGAACTGTATGCTTTTTTCTTCTGGAAGTACTAAGGATTGAACGCAGGGCCTCACACATGGTATGCAAGAATTGCACCACTGAACTACACCACTTGCCCCAGCCCTTTCAAAAATTATTTTTATTTTGAGAAAGGGTCTGACTAAATTGCTGAGACTGGTCTTGAACTTGCATTCTCCTTCCTCCATCTTCCAAATAGATGGAATTCTAAGCATGCACCACCAGGGCTTGGATTGAATGATGGTATCTCTAAGTCTTTTTGTTAAGGCAGCATACCTGACACTCACCCCCCAAAATACATTTTTAAACAAAAGAGAGGGTGTTACTATGGTACTATAGTAGTCAGACCTTGGAATATGGTGCTTCTATCTGTAAATCACATTTTAATCTCTTCTTGGCATTTTGGCTGAGACCAAGTATGCAAATCACATTATAGGGAGGTGTAAAGGCAAAGCTGAAATTTCCAGAGGACGGCAATAAGCATGGTGAGGAATTTGAAGCTGTAGATAGTAGGAGAGCAAATTTGAATAGGAACACTACTTTCAAATATCTGAAGCATTGGCACATGTTAGAATTATTCACCTTGTTCTGGGTGGTTTCAATGAAATCAACTAAAAAGCAGAATTTGCGTAAGACAAAGAACACTCCTAGGCTTCAGGTCTATGTAGACATTGAAAGGAAGCCCTAGTTTCCTTCCTGTGGAGATGCCCTACCAGAGCCTAACCAACCATTTGGCCTGATTTCACAATGGCTATTCTGTGCCTGTGTACTTTACATATTGTCTCAAGTTTTTGCTTTTGGTACGAGGAATCAAACTCAGGACCTTGTGCTTGCCAGGCTGGCACTATGCCACTGACCTATATCCCTGGTCCCTGTCTCAAATTTTTAGTGCATTAAATATTAAATATTAAATATTTTTATCTCTACTTTATACTAAGTCTCAGATAAGTTAAAACTTGCTCAAAACTTTGTCACAGACCAAGTTAACGGCAGAGTTCATGTTCTTTCTACTAATCACCATTAAAGTTGCCTAAAAAAATGGCTCATACATTTCCTCCCAGTGAAGTCTGTGAGTCCCCCTGGGAAACCATTCTTCCCAAATGTTGCTTGAATTCCAATCCAGATTTCCTAAAAGTTAGTGTATCTAATGTCCAAAGTCTTAACCCAGTAGCTAACTTACTCTAGGCCTTCTGTTCTATGTGGGTAATTGCCAGCTGGTCACTGGTCTGTTTTCTCTTCTTTCTTGACACACAATGAGAATACGGGTTTCGGCTCCCTTTGGAGTGGAACGTGAGCAGAAATGATGGTACCAACCCCAAACCTGGTCTGTAGAAACCTCTCATGTCCTTTCTTCTGCCACTTGTGAATATCAGTGCATGGACTGACCTTGGAAGCTGAGTGTCGAGGACAGCAGAACTTCTCCTTCAGCCTGAGTCTCTGAACAATGGGCTGAACTAGAGCCTGCTGCTAACCTGGGACCAGTCTGGACTGTGTGAGTGAAATATCCAGTTTTATTATAATCTGAACCACTTTTTTTTTAGGGCCCATTGCACCAACAATTAGTACATTCTGACTTATAGCCACTTAATAACAAGAATTGTCCTGTTCTGCATTACAGGATATATGAAAGAGCACCACATTTGTGAATAACTCTTCCAGGCTGAACTTTCCCCCGATTTTTAAAATTGCAGTAAAATATACATAACATAAAAGCTCATTTACTCTCTCAATCATTTTTTGTACATTCAGCAATGTTAAGGACATACACAGTGTAAGATATCTATCAATACCATCTATTTCCATAATGCTTTTTATCTTGCAAAATTGAAACCTTATACCTATTAAACAATAACTCCCTGTTTGTTCCTGCAATGACTCACATAGCTCTTGTTGGTCCTGTGCGGAAAATGGCAAGGGGATTTAGAAAATATAGACAAAAAGCAAAGCTGACATCAGGCAGAGGCCTCTTTCCAGATGGGAGAAGAGGAGCTGGACAACAACAGTAGGGGCATTTATTTATACTTTTGACAAAGTTAGTATCAGGAGACACAGTGTTGCTTAGCAGCTGATGACTGGAATTGTCTCAGGCAAGACGTTTTTCTCAAGACCGAAGTATTTCCAGCTTCAGCCACTCCCTACAGCTCCTTACCTCACCCTCTGGAAACCACCATTACACTTTCTGTGTCTATGATTTTGACTATTATAAGTCCTCATATAAGTGAATTAGTTTATTCTACCTGGCATAAAGTCCTTGAGATTCACCCATGCAATGACGTACAACACAATTTCCTTTTTTAAAGGCTGTATAGTATTCTGATGAATGTATATTCACTGCCTTCTATTTATCCAGTCATCCATCAGTGGATGCCTGATGTTATGGCTTGTATCTAGATGCCTGCCAAAGCCTCATGCACTCATAGGTGGGGCTTTTTGGAGTTGGCTGGATATAGTGTGTGATACTGGATTAAGAACGTTGTGCTGGTATTAAGGCTGCCCCATACTACATGTGGGCGGCACTGCCCAAAGAGCAGGTAGCCCAGATGGAATATAAAGGAACAGAAAGAAGGCAGGCTGCTGCTGCTGCTGCTGTTGCTTATGATTTCCTGCCTGCTTTCCACGGGCTGTTTCTCCTCTGTGATGTCCCTTGCTATGCCACCCTGCCTTAGTGCCAGCCAACTACAGAATGAAATCCCTGCAAACTGGGAGCTGAAATAAACCTTTTCCCCCTTTAACTTTGAGCATTGAGTATTTTGTCTCAAGAACAAGAAAAGTAACTGAGATGCCCGAGTAGCTTCTCTGTGAACAATGCTGTTATAAACATAGGTGTACAAAAATGTCTTTAAGACCTTGTTTCCAATTCTATTGAGTATATATTCAAATGTGAAATCACTGGCTCATACGGCAATTCTATTTTTAACTTTTTTTTTGAGAAACCTAGGCTGAACTTTTTGAAACGGAAGACATTGGACCCTTTTTTGGCTATAAAAAGCAGAACTTCAGTACAGTTCAGTCTAAAAATAATAGAAAATAATCTGATTTCTTCCAACTCTCCCCCTTTTGACCTTGCAAAACTGCCCAAATGCTAAAGTGAGATCTAGCTCTTTGTACAACACCAGGGAAGTTTTACAGCACAGACTCCCTGTGATAAAGGTAATGACAAAATTTTGTCATATGGTGACTTATGGTTCAGTCCATTGATTTTTTTGAAAGTTATTTTAAATATAAGGAAACCTGGCAAAATCAGATTTCAAATTATTTTACAAGCTGAAAGATTTAGAACCAAATGGTACTTGAGGGAGGCCCCTTTCAACAAGACACACCTTCACAGAGCTAAGGTTTGTTTATTTAAAATTTAAAAAGCGTGATAGGAGAGAGTATGGTAGAGGACAAGTGCTCACCTTATGGCAGCCAAGAGACCAAAAATATTCAAAACCTTGTTTTTTGTTTTCTTAGAATCATAAAACCCAGACAACGCTTTCTTATAATGGATGAGCTGTTAGGTAGAAGACAGACATTTGGAGAAGCTGGGGGTTCCGAGTCTTGTCCACTTCATCTCACTTTTGATCTTCTGGCCCCTTTAGCATTTCCCTGGGTAGATAACTCTTGTTTGCACCAATGCAGAAATTCTAAATGCTTTCATGAGGTTGCATGGAGAGTAACTGAAGGACATCAAGGAGAAATTTTTATTCCAACCATTCCATAGAGCAATGGGGTTGAGGTGCAGGTTTGCCCACATCTTAGTCACCTGAGAAAAAGTGGGTGCATTTGCAGTGGAAAAGGCAGTTACCTTCTTTTTCAGTTGAATCTTGTAATTATGACATTGATAATCTCCCAAACAGAATAGAAGACAGCTACTATTTATCCAGCCCTTGTTCCTTTTCACTTTCCGAGAAAGAAAGGGCTTCAAATAATTGTTTGGTTTAATAACAGTGTGGTCAGTTCTGTTTTTTTCCCTATAGACCTCACATGTATTTCTCCCTTTAACCCTGAGCGTGCTAATTGTATCTGCAACTGACTGCAAGAGAAGAGGTATTCTTTTTTTTTATTTTTATAAGAATGATAAAAATAATTATAGTGTATGCTTACTAAGTGCCAAACTCTGTGTGATGATTAATTTTATGTGTTAACTTGGCTGGGCCACTGTGGCCAGGTATGTGTTCAAACTATATTCTGCAGGAGATGTGCATTTACATTTAAATCAGTGGGCTTGACTAAAGCAAATTCTCTGTTGTAATATAGGTGGACTTCATCCAATCAGGTGAAGGCCTACACAGAAAAAAGTCTGACCTCCCCCTGGGCAAGAGGGTTTCTCCAGCAGCTGGCCTTTGGACTTTATCTGCAACTCTTTCCTACTGACTTGGGTCCAGCAGCCTTCCCACAATCACGTGGGCCATGAATGCCTTAGAATAAGTCTATCTACCTATGCTTACGTGTGTGTGTGTGTGTGTGTGTGTGTGTGTGTGTGTGTGTGTTTTCATACAACTATGGGTTCCGTCTCTCTGGAGAACCTTGACTAGCAGATCTTATAACTACTTAGAAGCCATTAATTTATCTGATTGATTTTGTCCAAAGGCCTGTGAAGAAAAGGTATTACTATCTCACAGGTAAAAGAATGAAGCATTAGTGACATAAAATGATTAACCCAGATCTTCTGGCCAGCAGGCTACAGAGTCCTGATGTGACCCACAGTTCAGGGACTGCACCACTTTGCTTTACTGCACTAGCTGCTCTTAACATATTATGGCCCCAGTAATACTAACCATGCCTCAGCCCCAGTGCTCTGGAGTCTGACTTTACCCCCAAACCCCTTCCTTTGGCCAAGGGCTCCTGGAAGAGTGCTTGTGTCTACCCCAGAGCCATAAACACCTGCCCATTCTCTGGCAAACTCCAGCATCATTTACTGGCTAATCCTCAGTTTCTTTGTCTAAAAGGAGGGTAAGTCAATTTACCAGCGTGTGGGGAGGGCCATGCAGTGTCTGCCTCACTGCCTCCACGCAGTAGGCACTCAAATACAAGTTCTTCTCTTCCTATCATGCTCTAACAGGCATCAAAGAGACCCCAGTTCCCTACAGTTGAGTCTTGGGCTCTCTCAGCTCCATATGGAGTCTTTGTAAATGCCACCTGTGCTAGTTTCCTGGCTACTGTAGTAAATGTCACAGATTAGGTGGTTTATACCACAGACATTTCTCACAGTTCTGCAGGCTTGAAGTCCTGGATGAAGGTGTTAGTGGGCTTAGTTTCTCCCAAGGCCTCTCTCCTGGGCTTGCGAGTAGCTGTCCTTTTGCTGAAACACCCTCTCCTCTTTCTTAGCATGTGCATCCCTGGTGTGCCTCTGTGGGTCCAAACTTTCTCCTCCTTTAAGGACACAAATTGCATTGAGTTAGGGCCCACCATAATGGCTGCATTTTACATGTCTTTAAAGACCCTGTCTCCAAGTACAGTCATACTCAGTTTCTCATGATTAGGGATTCAACTTACAAATTTTGGGGGGCACAAGTCAATGCACAATACCCTCTTACTCCCTGAGTGCCAAGGACGTGCTGTGCAGGAATCCTGTTGTGTCCTGTCTTTCACACTGGTCACTACTGAGATTTAGGCACAGGCCTTTTCTGCCTGGCTATCTCTTTAAATTTCTGTCAGTTTGGTTCTTGTGCTTCAGAATTATGGTAAGAGACTAGCTAAACTGATCCAAAATTAAAGACAAATAGTTCACTTAAATTCTATAAACTCATCTATTGTTTATAAAATGTTCACCAGAGCTGGGCATGAGGCACAGGTTTGTAATCCAGCACTCTAGGCAGCCGAGGCAGGAAGATTGTGAATCTGAACCCTGTTTGGGCAACTTAGCAATTTAGTGAGAACTTGTTTCAAAATAAAAAATTTGAAAGGGCTGGGGATACAGCTCAGTGTGAAGGTTCCGAGTTCAATTCCCAGTGCTACAAAACAGAGAGAAAGAAGTGACGAGAATGAGTATCAGGCACTTTCGTAGGCATTGCTTCACAGCCTATAAATTGCACACCCCCCCCGCCACCGCTGCCAAACACCCACACAACCCACTAAGAAAAACACTCTGGGGAGCAGGCAGGGAGGTATTTTGAAGTTGCTCGAAGACTTCAGTCAGTTATGTTATGTGAGCAATATGAAATTATAATAGTCACTGCTCTTGACTCTAGTGGGCCTTGTGTTCTTTGAATCAGCTCCTATTGGTCCCTGACGGCACTGCTTCTGCTCCTGTCATAGCCCCATTAATTCGTTCTCTATGGTTTTGTGCCCTGGTGTTTTTTTAAACATGTGACTGAGAGGAGGGGCTGTGGTCAGGCCAGTCAATATCTAGTGTCCATCACCCCCACTGATCAGGGTTCGCAGGCCAGAGGACCTTACAGGTCACAAGTCTTCCTTTCGTGTCTCCTACTTCTGGTTGCTTTTGGCCGCTGCACCAGTACTGGGTCCAGTCTGAGATGCGAAGGGAAGGAGTACCTCAGGTAGAAACAGAGACTTATTAGAAGAGACTATGTGAGCAATTTCCTAGGAAAAGTGTGTAAGCAGTCGGAAGCTGCACTCTGTGGCTCTGGTGGGGCTCTCAGAGGTCTGTCCTGCAGACGCACATCACATCAGGGAGGGGGCTGCTGTGTTGGCAAATCTCCCTTTCTTTTGCTGGTTGTCTGATCCAAAACAATCATGATCTATCTTAGAGAAAAAATGAACTTCCTCCAACTCCAAGAATTAAATTTTACAAAATGGGATAAAACACAGACTTCCATTTTTATGTCACTTAAAATCACTTTACTTGGGTATGGCAATGCACACCTGTAACTTCAGCACTCTGGGAAGCTGAGGCGGGAGGATTGTAAATTCAAGCCCATCCTGGGCAATTTAGAAACAGTGAGAATCTGTCTCAAAGTAAAAAGGGCTGGGAGTGTAGCTTAGTACAAAGCCCCTTTATTGAATCCACAGTATGGCAAACTAATAATAATAATTTCAAAGATGTATAAAACCAAATTACTAAAGAGAAAACCTATAGAAAAAGAAATACAGAGTGTGAGAAATTATCCCCTCGGCCCCTTTTTCCTTTTGTCATTTAAACAACACTTTATATAGAGGGTCAGCTTCTGCAGTCGAACTTAAATGAGCAGTAAGAGGAATGGGAAATCAATGGGAATAACAGCGTAATGTGAGCTTTACTAAAATAGCCCAGGAATCCATAAGGGTGTCGTTCTGCTCCGGCTTTCTGGAAGTCGGCAGGAAGGACTGGAGCTTGTAGCCTGGCGACTGACCCCTGCCTTCAGCAGCACAGCTACCCTCTTCCTCCCTCGAAGGCTCAGACACATTTTACCTCGCTTCACAATCAGTCACACTCACAAAGTGAAGTCTTCAGGTGCGGCCCAGGGGTCACTCTAGTAGCTATTCCGGGTAGAACTGATTCCCCTGATGTAGGGTGGTAGCAGCACTTGATGGCTTTAGTGACGTGATGCAAATCTCAGCGAGGGGTGACCTGGGCATTGCAGGCTTTTATGTGCAATAATTAATGTGAACAAGCATGCTGCTTGACACACCTTGATTCTCTCTGCCCTTATCTGTGGAGCCTGTCTTCTGAAATATTTTTGTCAAAGTTGTCTTCCCTTCATTTCCATCAGTAAGGCAAGATGTGTACTTGAGAATATGAGTTCCTTTGGTTATGGGTAAAAGTGTTTTCTGAAAACTTTTTTGCAGAGATGAAGCAGAGGAGAGATGCTCTTGTTTTTCCCCTCACTGTCCCTCTTATCCTCACCTTCTTTCTTGCTTACTGTTTGTTGTGGTTGCCTTTCCCCTTTGGTATGATTTTATGCCTCTTCACAATGAATTAACTGATGAATGAGTGACCACCAGTGCAGAGGCTGGAGTTAGTAATGATACCAAGCAAGGTCTGATGATTGTTTGCTGTGGGTCAGGAATGGCTGCAGGAGCTTGACTTTTTCTTTTCTCTTTTCTTTTCTTTTCTTTTCTTTTCTTTTCTTTTCTTTTCTTTTCTTTTCTTTCTTTTCTTTTCCTTTCCTTCCCACCCCTTTCTCTCTCTCTCTCTCTTTCTTTCATTGAGATAGGGCCTTGTTATGCAGTCCAGGACTCACTAAATACTCTGGCTGGCCTCAAACTCATACCAATCCTCCTGCCTCAGCCTCCCAAGTGCTAAGATTACAGACATGAATGAACCATCATGCTCAACTCACACTTGACCTTTCTTACTTCATTTCATCAAAATAACCATATGGTTCCCCCTTTACAGACAGAAATAGTGATGCTGTATGGATTAGGCAGCTTGCCCAAAGCAGCACACCTTGCAGGTGACAGTACTGACATTTAAGTCCAATTGGTCTGGGAATGTACCGTGGAAAACTTTCCTTACCAATTTCTATTGAAGTGTGGTAGTTGTGAAAACAACTTCTCTGTCAAAGTGACGGCCATTCTTGCAATTAGTATTTTACAGCACAGATAGGCTAAGGGTTTATTACGCATCAGGGCTGTATCCTAGGCTCAATGACCTTCTGGAGAAAATTATAGCAACATGCTATAGCTGTGATGATGGAAGTTACAGAAAATGTCTTCTCAAATAATGGCAGTGTGGTCACTCCGAGGGAGTTCACATGTGCCTGAAAAGTCCCAGTTAACTCCAGTTTCTGTGTTACTTCCTGCAAAAATGTGAAGAAAAGCCAAGGGGCAGGACGGAGATGACATTCTCATTATCATCACATATTAGCAATCACCAGCTGTAGCCTGTTGTCAAATGAAATCCCTATGGATTCTGGAATCACCTAGACCTACTTTCAAGTTTTTGCACGGTCTCTTATTAGCTGTGTGACCTTGAGCAATTGACTCAGACTCTCCGGACTTCTCTTTCCTTACCTATAAAAGCAGATGATTAAAAATTATACTTTTTGTGGTTGTTTTGACCAGAGATGAGATAACTCTTAAACAGACAGTAAATATTTTAGTCTTTGCTGGCCACACAGCCAGTATTGAAAATACTGAACTGTGCCACTGTAACTCAAAAACAGCTATAGAAATATACACATGAGCAGGTGTGGTGATGTTTCAACAAATTTCTTTTACAGAACCAGCCCGTTGAGATTCGGCTAATGTGCTGGCCGCTTGCTTGTTTAGGGTATTAAATGAGACATTAAAAGGAAAGGACTATATAATATTCCCTGACATGGTAGGCACGCAGGAACTTCCTTTACCTTCCTTCTTGCCATTTACTCCATCCGGCTGATGGGTCCCGAAGAGGCGTGCAAACCTTCTACCACTCTCTTGAGGTGCGCACAGTCCACTGGTGGTTATCAGACATAGACAGTGTAGGAAATGATACAATTCTGCAAGCACCAGTTGTGAGGGAAAGAGAACAAACCACAGAGTTGAAGGGACTGAGGAAAGGGAATGACTGCCATAGGAGATGTGGCTAATGTTAAGTGAAGAAAGCCAAGAGGACTTCCAGGGAAGGAACTCAAATGCGGCAGAGTGTGCTCAGCATTTTCAGAGGAAGCTGCTTGTCTGGATGAAAGAGAGTGTGCACAAAGAGGAAGTGGACGTCAAGCCTGGCTGGGGCCCTGCAGGGCTGAATGTTGGGTTCTGGAGTTGAGGCAAAGTGCTGTGTCCTCACAGGAAGGACAGAGAGGGAAAAGGGCCCAGCAAGTTCTCTCAGTCCTTTCATAACGTGGTGATCCCACCCACAAGATCAGAGCCTTCCCGGCCTAACAGCCACCTAAGGAGCTTGCCTCTTAACCCAGTTGCACTTGGTCTAGGTCCCAGTGTGAAGTCTGGAGGGACACATTCGTGTAGTCATGGAAGAGAACTGAGGCTGTCGTGGAGGTTGCTTTGGGGGGAAACATTACGAATTAAATCTCAGGCACTTGAATTTAGTGTTCCTGGAGAAACCTCCAAAAGGAAATGTTTAGTGCAATAAGATGGGCTCAAAACAACGAGGGAACTTGAAGCGAACAGAGGCTTGGATACGAGTCTCATACTGCAATGGCTTACCAGAATGGAGTATTGAATCTGGTTGCAATCAGAAAACCAAAATAAAGCCCGTGCTGGGGCACACTCAGAGATAGATCTCTGATAGGAGCAGATCTCCTTAGGGCCACGAAACATCTCTAGCTCAGTTCAGATACTATGGCAGTGGTAGTGCTGAGCGACTGGTGCTGTCGCTAGAGTGTCCCCAAAGGCCCCTATGGCTTGCCACTACTGAGAAGTGGTGGAAGTGGAACTTAGTGGGTGGTCTCCAGGTCATTTGTAGTGTGATCTCCAAGGGGACTGTGGGACCCCGATCTTCTTCTTTCTTTCTGTTTTTACTTCCTGGTCATGAGGTGAGCATGTGCTCCTGGCACTGTCCACTGCCTCACCACAGGCCCAAAGGAACCAGGCCAGCAAATCAGAGATGCAAGCTTCCTTAATTCTGAGCCAAAATAAATCTTTTCTTTTTACAAGTTGGTTCCCTCAGGTATTCGTTACAATGACAAAAAGCCGACTGACCCATTTGGCAAGGTCTTGAACACTTTTTTTAAAATCTAGAAACAAAGACTAGGAAAAGAATAAACTCTGATATTCACAAATTTCAAAATTTCTCTGATGTAGTCTAGAAGAAAAGACACTGAGCGTAAATTTCTGCATTAAGCTCTGATAGATAGGCCTAGTACAGAGTAATCCCTCTGAGTACAGTTAACAGAAGACTTGGCAATGTGTCACCAATAATAATAGTTAAACCACTCCAAGTTAGTTGGAGCACTTTTCCAAGTGTGGTTAATTGAATCCTTACTTAGCAAGGTTGCATTCAGATATAGACACAAATGTACTAAATAAATACAACACGATTGCAAACCGTATGCGATTCTCCATAGATGTCAAGTTGATCCATCTCTCTTGTTTTACACCTGCTTTGCTTTTCTTGCTATCTCTGGGAAGAAGGGGAATTTCCTCTGACTGGGAAGAGAAGTGATCCACTGCAAGAGGCAAAAGAAACGAACCCTTCTACAATAGAGTCTCCACCATATTTTCTCTAAGGAAAATCAGGAAGACATCACCCAGACGCATTACAGTCTGGCCTTCTTAGACCCCCAGCTCCTTGTCCCCCTGGTGAGTTATGGAGAATGGTGTTACTCTCGGAAACTGCGCAGGGTCCTTCATCTTCCTCTTTCTGTTCAGTTATTTCTTGAAGCTGAGGGAATGGGCGGTACTTAGGTCACTGGGGGATAAACAGAACATTCTTTCTAGAGAATAGACGGCAGTGAGGGAATGATAGGATTTTAAAGTCCGGCATCAGAACTTGCCAAATTTAAACTAATTTTTTATTTTATTTTTTTTTTTTAAACTAATTTTTTAGAAAGAGCAATGCCAGAGAGTGTTGAATGACAGAGCAACTCAGTACGTAAGCTGCAGAACCAGTCCCAGAGCCCTGGCTCCGGGCTCATTTCCTCCTGTGCACCTTTAGCAGAGGTTTGCCATGGCCGTGAGCGTGAGCGGTTGCCCTCCACAGAGAGAATCTGCAAGACAGCATTTCAGCCAGCACCGCCACAAACAGTGAACTGAGGGTTTAGGTTGAAGGAGCATCTGCTATCCCCATCTCCTGACAGCATTTTCTAAAGTTGAAACTGTATCAGAAAGACTTGTGAGAGACCTGGTCACTTCAGGGGGAGAGCAGAAATCCTAAGAGGGCCAGGCATAATCCCTTAGGGGACAGAGAGCCTGCCCCGAGACCTTGATATTTAAAGCAGTTGTCTGTAGACATAATGCCCTAAACTGATCAAAGGGCTGGGCCACACAGTCCCGGAGAACAGGAAGGCTGACAAGCGGGGGAGGGCCTTTGTGTCGGAGGCCTGGAATCCGGATGCCCTGGTGGGCGGGACTGCTGGCCGTGCTGGGAGGGGCTGAGGCCCAGCCTGTCCCCTGCATGCCTCCCCTGCCCTCTGCCCCACACCAAGAAAAGGAACAGAGCGCCTCTCCCCACCCTCAGACTCCTATCAGTTTTCTTCAGTGCATTTATAAAAAGAATTTCCCCAGTCCCATAGCTTGGTTTGAATTCCTGCTATAGTTCAATTCTGCAGTCAGAAAAGGGAAGTTCCCCAATTTAACTCTTCAGGTCTCTTCTCAGTATGCGGTTTCCTAAATAAATATGTCATCAATTGTTCAGGTCACATTCTTGACCTTGTTGTTTCAGGTGCCTGATAATTCTGGACTAACAGCCAGGCTGGCCAGTGCGTTGGGCCAAGCCCTGCTGCCCCCCATTTCGGTCTGTTCTGTCTTCCAGCAGCTTTCCCTGGGCCCATTTCTGTCTTGGCCTCTTCCTCATTAACTGCTTTTCTCCTGCAGCTTTTGTTTTCTTTATCAAAGTACTTGCTCTAAAGGCTTATACTTCAGATTCCTGCCCCTGGTGCTCTGGGCCCTTCATTATTCAATTTTTCTTTCAGTCCCTGCCTGTCAGGCAATGTCTGCACACTGCAATTGTTTTCGTTCTTTAAAGTCTCCAAACAAAGATTGTAGCCTTGCAGATAAGCTTTTAAAAAACACAATCTCTGCTGTGTGTAGGAGTATGCACGGACACACACAAGCGCGCACACACACACACACACACACACACACACACACACACGATTTAGAATAATGTTCTTTGGACCCACCCATGTTCTTAGAAGCACAGAATTTTACTGACCCAGAAGGTTCACTCACAGCCACTGGTCCTGACAGCAACAAGACCACAGATCCTATGTTCCTGCTTTGCAAATTGTTAAGGAAGGTATTTTTTTTCTCCAGTCACTCAAACAGATACTCATGGAGAGTATCTTCTGGAGGCTTTTTAGTATTGTATCAAACTAGCAGAAGGCTTTCTATAGATCAGTCTCATTGAAGGGATTGCATTTCCATAGAACAAGGCAGCCCTGTATGACAGTGTGTAGCATAGGTCTAACAATGCAGGAAAGTAGTAAAAAAAAAAAAAGAGAATCAACTGGGTCTCTGAGGATCACTGATATTTGAATTTAGCAAACTTCCTCTGACCTTTCTTTTTTTCTCTCTCTCCTTTTCTTACCCATAAATTTCAGGTTTTTTTTTTTTTTTTGTACCAGGAATTGAACTCAGGACCTAGCACTTGCCAGGCAGGCGCTTATGCCACTGAGCTACATCCCCAGCCCTTCAGGTATGTTTGACATTGTTAGGAGCTGAGTTCTATTCCCCAAACATCGTGGGTTGCATCCCTAACCTAAGTACGTGACTATCTTGGGAGGTAGGGACTTTAAAGAGGTGAGTATAAGTGAATTCATTAGGGCAGGCCCTAGCACAGTCTGACTGTGTCCCACTAAGAAGAGGAAGACGGACACCCAAACATACCAAGGAAAGACTCCATGGGGACAAATGGAGAAGACAGACATCTCTCAACCACGGAGAAAGGCCTCCAGAGAAACCAGCCCTGCTGACAAATTGATTACATGCAGACTTCTACCCTCTAGAACTGTGGGAAAATAAATTTCTATTGTTTCAGCCAGCAGAAGCTGGTACTTTGCTATGCTAGCCTTAGCAAACCAACACAAACGTTGGTATGTCAAGAATGTATTAGCTGTAGCACAATGAAATTAATCAGATAGCAATTTCTGGACAGGAAGTGACTCTTACCTCTCTTCAGGTTTCTAGACAATTAATTCACATTTATGGACAAACAGGTGATATTTAGTCTCTGTATATTGGGCATTTACTTTATGCCACACACAGTAGCCAGTGAAAAGAGATTCAGGAGCCTATGGCTATGTCTAGAGTGGAGTGGAAATTAGCATCTGTAACTGAAATGATGCATATTGATGACAGATTCCCTGAGACAATCTCTCCAGGACCTAATGGCTGCATTGCAATAAGACTGTTCTTCTTTGATACTAATTTGATTTCTAAAGTATTAGGTAAAGCCGTATAAAATTGCCTTTTTGTGGAGATGAAAAAAAGTTGAAGTGAATACAACATAGAAATTGGAACTCTGGAACAAAAAAGAATAATATTGAAAAGACTGATGAAATCCAGATAAAGTAGTTCAGTTAATAGTTACATACCAGTATAAATGTGTTCATTTTCCCAAATGAACCACGTTTATGGGACATGCTAACATTGGGGAAACTGTGTGAAAGATATACAAGGACCCTTTGCATTGCAACTTTTCTATACATTCTGTAAACCTAAAATTATTTCAAAATAAAGAGTTCATTTAAAAATGTTTGAATATTGGTAATTTTACATATTTAGATGAAACCCAGAAGCCTTGGATATAAAACTGACTGGCAAAACCTTTACTTATCCAGTAGTAGGATATAGGATGGAAATCTAAGCATGTTTTTTTAGAGATGTTCCATAACAATTGATAGACTTTTAAGTCTTGGTATCCACCTCCTGGATATGAAGCAAGTTTAGGTAAGCATGAGAATCCTCAAAGAGAATGGCCCAATTGCCATTGCTGAGACACAGCCCTGAGTCAAAACCTATTTATGGAGCTTCCCCTTTCTCAGACAAAGATCTACCAGTTCCCAAGGACTCTGCTGCGGAAATGACTGATTCCCTCTCGGCAGAGGGCAGACACCCAAAGCCTCATTCCAGGAGAAATGTTCAAGATCAAGCCCCTCTTTCAGCACAGCAGCCTTCCTTGCTTCCCTGTTGGGCCATGAGAAGGCAGAAGGGTTTTGCTACTTCATTTGGGAGAATCCTAAAGTCCCACTTAGAGGAAAGAAAGATCTGCTTTCAGTTCTACTCCTGGAACTAGAAAATTAACTCTTTTTTTTTTTTTTTTTGCGGTACTGGGGATCGAACTCAGGACCCTGCGCTTGCTAGGCAAGCGCTTATTCCACTGAGCTATATCCCCAGCCCCAGAAAATTAACTCTTAATCAGACCAACACCATATGAGAATTTGCTTCCTTTAACTGAAAAGGTTGTCCTTTTGGTGTGCTGGGTTCTAACCCAGGGCCACACACATGCGAGACCCTTCGCTGAGCCTCAACCCTAGACCAAAAATTTTTTAAATTGTTGCTACACTTTGAAATGGGGAAGTGTCACTGAAACGTCTAACTGCATTCCTCCATGGATAAGGTTGGTTGGAGCTGAGAAACTCTCCTGCCTTTTCAAGGGCCGCAAGCTATCCACCTTCCCACAACCCCCCCGCAGCCCTCGCCACTCTCGCCACTCAGTTGTCCAACCACTTCAAGCACTTGAGTTTGCAACCTGGTCCAGATCAGCATCATTCAAACTACAAGTCATTCTTCTGGGAGTCAAAAAATCAGTGTCTTGGATAACCAGCACCAAAAGAAGGGAAAAAGGAGGAGGAAGAAGAGAAGAAAGAAAAGGAAAAGGAAGAGGGAGAAAATAGAATATATCATATGCAGTAAGACTGATACTACTTTGCGGAACTTTTCTCCCTGTTGTGTTTGCTGTGCTTGTACTAGGTTACGGTATAAAACGCGTTTCTTGTGGTAAACTCGAGTCATCTGTAGGAAAACGGGTGCACTTTGAGACCATAGTGCTGTGAACTAAATCAGACACATGAGCTTAGATATCACATGGTTTCTCTTCCACGAGAAATCCAATACAATAAAGTGCAAAATAAAAGACAGACAATAGAAAAAAACAGGAAAAAGTTATCATAAACCAGTATGGCCAGTGTGTCTAGAAATGAACTTTGGTTTAGTATAATTGCCTTATGTGTTCTGTATGTTTTTTGATCTGTTAGTTTGGCTATTAATTGATGATTATGATAATTAACTTGATGAGGATTTATAGAATAAATAAATGAATCTGATACTAGCAAAAATTTTTTTTAGAGAAGGGGATGTACAGGAAAGGGAAAAAAAGAATTGCTATGTGCTAACACATGTTTCAATTCCCCACAGTGAATGCAAATATGTACTAATGAAAATAAAATGTTTAAAAATATTTTTATTTCTATGAATTGCAATAAATATTTTGAAGGCCAAGACTAATCAAAATTTAAATAATTCAATTTTGTCGTCAAACATTTTGTTTGACCTATTTGCTTCTTCTTGTTTTCATTTTCTTCAGTTCCCTGAGAGAGGTAGTTGTTTGTCGGAGAAGCATTTCCCCAGAATTGATCCAAGCTTGGAAACATGAATACCCACAAAATACTTGCAACAAAAAATTAAAACAGCTAATGGAAACCAAAGAAGAGGTAAAGCTTCTCTATGTTTTTTGTGCCTATTATCTATCACATTGTGTACTTGCTAGTTGCTTTGTGGTAAGTTTGGTCATAGTAAGTAATAATCAGTTTTATTTATATGGATTAGGTAGGGCAACAGACACGAGACTAACTCAGCTGTGAATGACAGAACTCTCTGTGATAATAAAAATGTTCCATATCTGTCCATTCAGTATGAGAACCACGAGTCACAGGCAGATTTTTAGTATCAGAAATGTAGCTAATGTGATAGAGAATTTACATTCAAATTTTCAATTTTAATAAATTTAAATAATTATGCCTGGGTAATCTCTCCTGTATGACTCAGTGTAACTCAAGAACTAGCTAGCACCTTGAAAGAAAAAAATCCCGCTGGTCTTGTTTGCCATACTAGATGGCCAGTCTTTCTGATAGGCTTATTCTGGTACCATTCATCAAAGAGTGCAGAGGAGTAAGCCTACTAAATGCAGCTTTTTGGGTTCAGATTCCTGTTGGAGACAAGTGACCCAGCCTCTAAATGTAGAACCTGTAGAGACTTATCCTCTCTGATTTTTGATTTTTCAAAGTAAAAATTACTCAAAGCAGATTGTATTTTGAACTATATAGATTAAAAACCATGATTATTATTTAATAATTATAATAGCAACTGTAACAGACATGATAAAGATGATAACATTGGTAATAAGACTAGCAGCCACATAGTCAGCTCTTGTTATTTGCCTGGGACCTGGATTAAGCACTTTGTCACTTTATCTCATTTATTTTTCACAATAGTCCTATGAGATAGGAGATATTATCCTGTATGAGGAAACTGATGCTTATAAAGTTTAATTAACTTGCAAGGTCACTCAGGTAGTGAGCTTATCACGCATAATGTAAATGTAATTTTGTGTGCTGTGAAGGTAGCCACCACAGCGTCCTAGAGGGTGCTAATCATTCCCTTATCTTCTTGATGAGAATATTTCAGGATAAATTATTAATGATGGTGCAACCCATGGAATTCACTGGAACCTTGGTGCTTTTACTTTAGGGCCCCTTTCTCCAAATATTCAAAATCATATCTTCCTGTGGTGGTATAAAGACAAAATACTAATATTCTGTGTGAAACCATTTTATTCTACCTAAAAGTTTATTTTTTTCTTTGGTTTTAAAAGATAGGGAAATGTTTTTCATGGGTGTCCCCTAGTAGATAAATCTTCAAACTATGGCTGCACCTGAATCCCCAGAACCTGTGAACAGATTATCTTACATGGCCAAGAGGACTTTTCAGAGGTGATAAAATTAAGAATCTTGACACGGGAAGGTTTTCCTGGATTATTTAAGGGGAATCACAACAATCCTCGAAGGAGTGTCAGAGACGGGACTGTGATGACAGAGGCAAGGGTCAGAGTGACACCATGTTAGCAAGATTTAATGCAAAGGGACCCCAGCCCAAGGATGTGGTCAACGTATTGTCTGACACTGTCAGTATGAGAGGAAGGCCAGACAATAACGAAGAGAATGCTTTTCATGTTTGCAGTATTCCTACAAAACCTACATTGAAATGTAATCCTTGTGTGCAGTATTAAGAGGTAGGACCTCAAGTGGGACCTTGCAGAGGTGACCAGGTCATGAAGACTTTGGCCGGATGAATGGATAAAGCCATTCATGCCTTGATGAGTTAAGGGCTATCTGTTTGTCTGGCTACATGATACTCTGCACTGCCCTGGGACTCTGTGGAATCCCTGCCAGCAAGAAGGCCCCCATCTTAGACCTCCCAGCCTCCAGAACCATGAGCTGAATAAGCTTCATTCTTTAAAAATTACCTCTGGAGTTATTCATTCATACCAACAAAAAATGGACTGAATGGTCACATGTTGTGGCTAGAAGCTCATCTCCCCTCCTAGCATCAAAGCAATTGTTGGCTTTTGCTACTTGCCCTTGTCAGCCTTTGCAATTCTGCAACTCTGCAGGAGCTACCCTGAGAAGAGAGTGAGCAGCGCCTGGGGAAGGTGCCCCCATGAGAAGGAAAGCAGGCACTGAGAGGAGCGAGGAAGGGGAAACTGGCATGTACAAAAACTGGGCCTAAAATGCTGAGAAAGAGTAGCAGGGAGATTTTGAAACTGAAAACAGACATTCACAGGAAAGACGTCGTAAGAAGCAAACAACCTGAGATTTGAATGGGCTCTGGAGGAAACAGAGAGGAAGAAGGGAAAGGAAAGCCAGACCAGTAATGGGCCTAAGGAGAAACTTCCTTCCTTCCATAACTGCTGCGGGATACAGAGCCGACCTGCGTCCATCAATCCAAGGGCCTCACTGCTGCCTCAGCCGCAGGAACTTTCATACACGGGCAGGACGTAGCCGGGGACCCTGTGGTTGCATCTGGTCAACAGCTGCATTTTCTCCCCTCTTACCACACAGAGCTGCTGTTGACATCAAAGTGCCTCCTTATGACCCAGGATATCCAGGGACCAGGCTTAGAGGCCCTATTTCAGGCTCAGGCCTTTTCTTTTTCCACAGTTATGTGAACCATTTATCCTGAGACTATACCCTAGGTCCAGATTTGTACATTTCTATGTCTTCTAGGGTGTGGTTTACTGTCTAGCTTAATGCTCACAGTCACTTGGTGCTGGATAACCTTTAACCTCTCATTGTCACTGAACTTAAGGGCTGGGGACATAACGCAGTGGTAGAGCATTTGCCTAGCACAAACAAGGCCCTGGGTTTGATCCCCAGCACCTCAAAGTACCTAAAATAAAGAACTATAAAAAAAGAGACAGTTCTTTGAAAATATACATATAAACATACCTATGTTGACTGTGAATATTGTGAGTGTGAAGTTATGTGGTTAGACACGTGTGCATACAAGAACGAAGCAATGTGCAATGTTTTTCAGTAGGCCCAGATCCCCTCTTCCATCCCTATTTTAATTTTTAAAAAGCACATCTCACAATGAGAAGCATGGCTTAGCTCTTTAGACAATTAACTGGGACCGCACTTCCATGGGCCTGTCTCCTTGTTTTTAATTTTACCCCTTTCAATTGACTTTTGTACATACAACCATTCATTTGTGTAGGCTTAATCCAGAGGATTTTTTAAAACAATTTTTGCCCATGTGGCTTTTAATTGTTCTTCCCAAAATTGTGTCTGGTATACTGAGACGCCCAGGGCTTGGGGTTTGCAGCTTACTGGGTTTTTCTTCCTGGGTTGGACACTGGGTGGTCTGCTAGCCCCATCTGGCCTCGAGGTATCACCAAAAGCTCTGTTTTATGTTTTGCACACAGTTCACTTTTCTGTCCCCATTGAGGGACTGAGATATTATTCCTTGTTCTTCCTTTATGGGCAGCTAGTTGTTTTTCATAAGGGATGGGTGACCTTCCCACAAGGGGCAGGACACAAGGCATATATCCAGTGGCCCTTCAGATAGCCCCAAGCGAACAGGACAGCAAGGCAGGCAACTTTTCAATCTTATTTTTAAAGAGTATTTCTATTTCCCCCTTCCCTGAGGTTGGAAGACAGAAGGACGATTGTGTTTTCATCTTTGCTTAGACAGTTTATTGAACAAGTACTAACATTGTGCGTATCCCATAGGAGGTGCAAGGACCCAGCACTTTCCACATACAGCCGATTCAGTCACCAGAATATGAGCGCAGCACTGTGGTTCTGTGTTCTATAGATGAGGAAACAGTGATACAAAGAGTAATGATCCCGTGTGTAAACTGTAACCATTTATGTGAGGGAAAAGAAAAATCCCAAGAAACACTCGAACCAAAAAAGGGGCATAGACTTCCTATTATGTGACCTCTCTAATAGGTCAGTGTGTACAGTACAACATACACCTTGTCTTCATGCACAGCAGATTTAAGTGCTCTTTGTAGTATATAATAAGAGCTATAATTCTACCAACTGTGAAGTCCTGTACACGTGCTCAGGTTGTTTATTTACACCTTTTCCTGTCTTGGGCAGAGCCAGATGAACTTGGTTCCTTCTGGGAAGTCCCTGTGCCTCTTTCAGCATGTTCTTCCCATCATCTCCCTCTCGCAGCTTTTCCTGAGTTTTTCAACAACACGCAAGGCCTGATCTGTTTTGAGAGCCACACCCTTTTCAGCAAAACACATGCAGATGCCATGCATGAATAAAAAAGTGACCTTTAGCTGTGAAAAGAGTTTTGATGAATCATGGGAAGTAATATATGGTGCAAGGAAAATAGTCTTTGATGTTTTTTAAAAAATGTAAATCACTTCCCAAGAACAATCTGAGTGGAATGAAGTTCTTTAAGGGAAGACTACAAAGACCCCCAGAGTATTAGAAAAGAACCCTATTTGTGCTGATCTCTGATTTCCTTCTCTTAATGGAGCCAGTGACCTGAGGGGTTGGCAGGAGGAGGGTTAGGATTGTCAGAGGGAATGACCAAGAGTTAGTCAATTAATAGTTCCTGGATATTAAACATCAGTGGACCTGTCTACGGTAATGCTCCAAACTGTGCACAGGGACCCACTGGTGGACTCTGAAATCTGCGTAGAAAGAAAGAGACATATAGAAAACATTAGGGTGCATCACAGAGTAAAGATAGCTAGAGGATTACAAGTTTCAGTCCACTCTGGGCAATTTATCAACTTAACAAGACTCTGTCTCAGAATACAAAATAAGGAAGGACTGGGAATGTTGCTTAGTGTAAAGGCCCTGAATTCAATCCCTGGTGCCAGAAAAAAAGTGTTTTGTGAAACTTTCCTAAAGGTATGTGTATACAGCATGTGTGTACTAAGTTGTAATATAAAATTTTGTATTTTTTATTGTGTTCCAGAAAATTGGGGGAACGCTACTTTATAAAATAAAACCAACCACCAGCATCCCTTCTACGCTCTGAGAACTTAATCCAAGCCTAGAATGAGAATTTTGAAGACTCTAGAACTTTTAAAGGGACTTTATATGGATCATTTGAGGAGTAGTGGTGAAGAGGTCTTCTAGGGAAAGCTAAGAAGGGCTGAGCTGCAGTGAGAGAAAGGACTCTCCTCTTAGGAGGGTGGATTTTTCGAGGTGAAGTCAGAGGTCAGCGTCTATGAGGTCCCAAGTGATGATGTTCTAACGCTGCGGGCTGCAGGAAGAGGGGCTCAGCTGCAGTGTTGACGGAGGTGGCTGGTGAAAAGGTTATCCTGGTGGGAGAAAGAGAACAGGCTGCAGGAAAAAGGGGGTGGGGGTGGGCCTAGAGCGGCAGCTAGGTGCCCAGCGGCCAAGCAGGTGTGTTTACTTTGACGAGTCTAATATGTGTGTGTGTGTGTGTATATATATATATATTTTTTTTTTTTATTTTTTTATTTTTTGTCTTTTTGAGACAGGGTTTCACTATGCAGTTCAGGCTGGTCTTGAACTCACTTTGTAGCCCAGGCTAGCTTCAAACGTGCCTCGATCCTTCTGCCTCAGCCTCCTGAGTGCTGGGATTATGGATGTGCACCACCAAACCTGGCCTTGATATCTTAAACATTAAGAGTTTTCATAAAAGTTGGGATTTCTCTAGGGCACTCAGCAGATGTGGCACTTCTGAGCTGGCAGGCAAGCTGCCATTGGTTGCCTGGAGCCAATTAATATTCTCCACAACCCTAAGGGATAGCCACAAGCGCTCTCTTGGTTACTTTTCTCTCGTTGCTGAGACAAAATACCTGATGCCCAAAATGAAGAAAGGAAAGGTCTATATAGCTCACAGTTCATGGAGGTTTCAGTCCGTACTTGGCTGGCTCCAAGGCAGGGGGCAAACGGCAGAGGGCTACAGTTCGTGGCGGTGGAAGGCAGCAAAAGTAACAAGCGCAAAAGTGGGGAGCAGTGGCCAGCAGCCCCTTTCCCTCCCTTACACTGTATGCAAACTACCTGCCCCAGGGCGGGTGTAACCCTCACACCCATAATTCCAGCATTGCACCTTGAATCAATCACAGACTGTAAAAGCCTGCCCCGTGACTGCATGAGGCTTTGCGGGGACACGCAGGCACAAACCATAACCAGCACTTCTTTAAATTAAAATTAAATTAAAATTTCATGAGGGATGTGGTAGCGCATGCCTGTAATCCCAGAACTCGGGAGGCTGGGGCAAGAGGACAGCCAACTTGAACTACATAGTGAGACCCTGTCTCAAACAAACAGACAGACAGACAGACAGTTCCTTAGGTAGAGTAGTCACATTTCAACCATTTGAGAACTGTGTGTAGCCAGTATCGTCCAGATAGGGCAGCACAGGTGCAGACAATTTCCATTATCACAGGAGCCCAGCATTGCTCTTAGACCCCAACTCCTCATATCCAATACTTTCCCTACCTGGCCCCTCCTCTTGTCACCTGGCTGACTCAATAGGAACTGTACTTCTCTACCTAGGAGGGCTGAAAAGCTCAGTGACTAAATCTTGGGAACTGAACTCTATCTCAACCTAATATCCTAAACTGAGTATGTGCATGTGTGCATGTGCAAACATGTGTTTCCCTTGAAAAGTGACACAAGAATTACAGAAACCAATGAAGGTACGTTGTAAAGTTATTAAACAGAAGAATGGGTTTCAGTGACATTCACCACTGTAGAGAAAAATTTTAGAGAAATAGACCTTACTTGCTGATAGACTGAAAGTTCTTAGGGCAGGTGAGTCAGAACAAAGAGAGCCAACTCTAGCAAATGTAACTAACAGTTAAGCTATGAATAACTTTCCAGATAAAAACTAACTTCCTGTTAGAATATATGTAGGTATAGTGACCTCCAGCTCTGCCAATACCTCAAATGCAAGAGAGAAAGCATAGCGTCTGGGTTTACATGTAGGAAGTCAGTTCGGGCAAATCAGATTTGAATCATTTACCTTAAATTATCTGACAATTCTAAATCAGATGAACATAAATACCTACATCATTTGTGTAGGCACAATAATTAAATATTCATCTTGGAGCTTCGTCAAACATCTTACACACACACACACACACACACACACACACACACACACACAATCTCTTTCTCTCTCTGACTTATGGAGCAAAATGTAAATTCCAGATTTAAGAAGGAAGCATAGTACTTTTGGAGTTTTTGCATATTAACAAATGTGGGATCCAAGTTGTATTTTAGTGTATTTTAAGTGTTATTCTTTTCTGTCTTTGTTAGCTTGCCTTAAGCTCTGTGGCAGTAGAAATGCATGGAAAATATGAGAGGATCCTGAAAGAATTCTTTTTGGCAGTAAAAAAAATTTGTTTTTCAACCTGTATTTGTTCATGCCGTCACTACCTACATTTTTTTCCATGTTCAACATATGAAAATAATTATTTCTCAGTTCAGGAAGCCAGTTTTTAAAAAGTCAGTTTGCCTTCAAAGGGCCCAGCACTCTTAATAGGGTCAGACAAGCCCAGAAGACAGCTGGGCAGGAGCCCTGGCCTGGGAGTAATCTGTACTTTCCTGCCTAGTTACCACTTGGGACTTGCACTAGAGTCCTGGAAAGAAGGGCTGTGTGCCATTTGACAGGGAAAGTAAAAGTGTCTGCCCTTAAGAGCTGAGAACAGACTCACAAATGGAGAAACAAAGTCCCTGTGGACAATTCAGTTCCATCAGTCATTCCTACAGTCAATATCAAGTGCTCTATAGCCCCAGGTATCCTACTGGAGAGTGTCTGCTGGTGAAAGGGCCCTGGGAAGGCATCAGGATCCTGCTTTCTGACTCCAGATGTGTGACCTCAGGCAAACTTTCAGCATCTGTAAGTTTCCATTTACCAAGGCGTAGATGGCTTCACGTGGCTCAGTCTCCCTTTTGATAAGTGGAAAAGTCTCATGTTATCTTCTTGCAGATTAAGTGTTTGTGTTTTAACATTGAGATCTTTGATTCACTTTGGTTTTAGTTTAGTACACGGTGAGATATGTAGATCTAGATTCAATCTTCTGCATGTAGCTGGCCAATTTTCCCAGCACTGTTTATTAAAGAGAGAAACTCAAAATATAAATACAAATAAAAACAAAATAAATGATAAATAATAGGAAGAATGGAGGTAGAGTGTTTTCAAATGGGAAAGACATGAAGAGATGGAAGGAGAAGAGAAAAAGGGAATGAAAAAAAAGAATTGAGATGTGTTATATACAGGTACCAACTCCCCAGAGAGGTGTCATGTATAGGTGCCAACTCCCCAGTAGGAATGTAATTGTTATTTAATGCAAATATGCACTAATAAAACATAAAAACTGAAAAAAGTCTTATGCCTTCTTTGTTGGATCTGCACCATGCTAACTGTAAAATGAAGCTGTAGTTTAAAGCTTCACTAGAATTACAGTCACTGCTATGCTTTGATGAGTAGGACAGAAAGCCTTTACATTTGTGCACACAGTAGGAGTCAATCTATTAAAGAGCTCTACACTAGTGGTTCTCAAACTGTAGTGGGCAAATGAATCCTTTATTTGTGTGTGGGAGGCTCATTTAATGTGTAGTTTCTTGGGCTTCTTCTCAAGAGATTCTATAGCAGGTTTGGGGAGGTGGTAGGTATCAACATTAGCAACCACACCCTGGGAATCACTGTCCAGAGGGGATATTTTAAGAAATCTGAGTCTTAGATTACATGCTTAGTGATCTTTGCACACCTGGTCCTCAACTCCCTGTCCCCTGTGCTCTGTTTCTTTACTTTTGCTTCACCTAGGAGAAAGAAGTACGTTTTCTGTCTTATAGGTTTCATCTGGAAGGAAGGGACCACCTGATCTTGTGTTAGCAGCTAGCAAGAGAGCTGAAAACAAAGAAATAAAAATTAACAAAATCTATTTTACAAAACATTCACACCCCAGTTCACATAAATACTAATAAAAGCATGAACAAAATTGTAGTGCATCGTATTGGAGAGGGAAATGTGAGTTATAATACATCCCATTTCTATAATTCCAACATGCTGCAATTTCCATCGATGAACTGTGGCTGTGAAAATCAAAGTGCCGTTTTCTGTGAGAAAGTTCTAAAGCTAGGCTATGACTAGGGGAAGAGCTCCTTCAGAGTCTTGAAACAAGGGTAGAGATGTGGCAGACTCAAAATTTGTTAACAATGTAGTAACATAACAAGAAAAGAAGCCAAGGCTCTGTGTGACTCTTGAGAGCACAAAAAGTCTTGAAATATGGTCACCAGCTCCAAGATCAGTGCCTATACACAGTAAGTCAGCACTGTATATTTATTGAGTGGGATTGTTGAGCACAAGATGGGGGACAGGAACTGAGCAGCTTAAGAGTGAGACCTGAGAACCAAGAGGAAAGTTCGTTGGGGAGCAGAAGGGCTCTGATGGGTAGACCTCAGAGGCAAGCTGAATGAAGCCGTTTCTTAGGATTGCTGTAATGAGACTTTTACACACTAGGTGCCTAGAAGCCATGGAGATGTATTGCCCCATAGATCTAGAGGCTTGAGTTACACAATCAAAGCGTTGCCAGGGCCACACTGCCCATAAACCTATAGGGGAATGCTTCTTGCCACTTTCTGTCCTGCAGTGGTTTGCTGGGGATATCTGCCATTCCCTGGCTTGCAGTTACATAACTCCTGTCCCAGCCTTTCTTATTACACGGCATTCTCCCTGAGTATCTGTTTTCAGATGCCATCTTCTTGTAATGACAGTAGCCCTATTGGGTTAGGGGTTGTCTCTACTCCAATATCACCTAATCTTAACTACATCTATAACAGCCTTATGTTCACTTAGGTTAAAATTTATCTTCAACATACCTTTGGGGGAACACACAATTCAACTCATAACAGTGCGCATTTAAAAATCAATATGAAACACCCATTAGGACAGCTGTTGTTCAAAAACAGCAAAAACAGCCCCCAAGTGTCAGCAAAAGTTTGAAGAAGTGGGAAGCCTGGAGTACTACCGGGGGGAGTATAGAATGGAGCCACCCCTGTAGAAAACACCATGGTAATTCCTCAAAAGTTAAATGTAGAACTGCCCCCTGTCCTAGCAGTTCTACTTCTGGAATATATATCTCTGCAAATACATTGAAAGCAAGGGACTGTAACACATATTCACATATTTGTGCACCCGTGTTCCTAGCAGCGTTGTTCACAATAGCCAAAATGTGGAAGTAACACACGTGCTTATCAATGAATGCATAAGAAGCAAAATGTGACATGCACACACAATAGAATAGTTTTCAGCCTGGAAAAGGAAGGAAATTCCAACATATAGTATGACCCTTGCAGACATGATGTCAAATGAAATGAGTTGGTAAAAAACAAAACACAAATATTTTTGATTCCACTTATATCAGGTTTTCAGATTCAGAGATGCAAAGTAGAGTGGCTGTTACTAGAGTTGGGGAGAGGGAGAGTGGGAAATTAGTGTTTAATGGTGTATAGTTTCAGTTGGGCAAGATGAAAAAGTTCTGGAAATGAATGATTGTGTTGATTACACAAAATATAAATGTACTTAGGCCACCAAGCTATATTTAAAAATGATTAAAGTGGTACACTTTATGTTCTGTTTTGCCACAGTAGAAAATCAAAGTGAAGATTAATAAAGGGACCATTGTAGGCAAAGAACAGTGATTAGAAGAAATCACAAAGATGTTCCTAAAAGGTAAAGAAAATACCACTAAATGAAAAGAGTTAACTTTGCAATTTAAGAATTTCAGAGACCTTTCCCACACATTGCTGTACATTTCCACAGCGTGTCATTATTATCGGATGAGAAATAGTCTTACGAAGTGTGTGTTTTGCTGAGCATGGGGGAACACACCTGTAAGCCCCGCACTCAGCAAGTTGAGACCGGAAGATCATCACATGTTGGAGGCCAGGTCAAACTACTTAGCAGACCCTGTCTCAGCAATCCCCTCCCCCAAAGAAGTGTGTGTTTTGCACTAGCTTGTGCATGTACATAGGACCTGAACTTTCCAGAGGTTGAACTGTGATTTTTAAGGTCCTCTCTGACTCTTGGAGGTTTTCTGATTTAAGGCAACTTAAACCCAAGGAAACAGATATTGGATCTATTATGGTTAAGGGAAAGAGCCCAGGACTTACATCAGAGCCCTAGTTTGGTTCTGGAGCGTTTTCTTTGCCTCTGTTAACCTTTGGTTTCATATATGGGAAAATGGATACACTTCTTAACTTTTTGGTATTTATGGGAATGCAGTAATATATATGAAAACAGTTTTTACCACTTTAAGGTGCTATTTATTAGGTCATAGTAGTATTAATAATTCACCTTGAAAATTCAGGATCCTGAGTAACATACAGCAAGGACAGCAATTTTACTTTCCTGAAGGACTGTAAAGGTAAAATGCATATAAAGTGCATGGCGAGAAGTGCAGGCAGATCCCAGCTCTCTGCCCAGAACACACACTTCACCTTACAGGCCTAGGTGCCCTCACAGGGAGGTGTCTCACTTCCCCTTTCTTATATGCCAGGGATCTAGAGCTGCTCCTTTTGTTTTTAATGCATGTTTACAATACCAAATGGTTACATTCATCATGGGGAGTTGGTACAAGGACATGGCATTTTGTAGTTTTTTACGCTCATTCCTTCCCTCCCCTCCCTGCTCTCCTTCTTCTCCATCTCTTGGACCTTTCCTGCCCTTTGTTGTACATGTCTGTAGTACATAATGATCACGTTCTTTGAGGGGAGTTGGTACATGTTCATAACACATCCCAGTTGCTTTTTTAAAAATCCCATTCCCCTCCCCTTATAAGTGCTCGTCAATACTATACAGCCCAGTCACGTTTTTGTTTTACAAGAATAATACAAAGAACTCTTTTTCTAAACAGTCTGAGAGTGAGCTGCTGCCGTAACACTTTATTGCCTCCAAATATTCGAGGGTGACTTTTCTACATCATAGGCTATCCTCCTAGTGAGCACTACAGAACTGTAGATATTAGAAACTTAGCACAGACATATCACGATCATTTAATCACAGACAGACCCAAGCTTCATTAACTAATCTCAATAATGTCCTTCATAGTAAAGGAAGCCAATCCAGGATCACAGGTTAATTTGGTTTATCATATCTCTATAGTTTCCTTCAATTTTCACTGACTGCTAAGTCTTTTCTTAATTTTTATGACCTTAATACATTTAAACTTTGAAGTGGGCCAAACACAGCCTGGTCACCTGTCTCTGAAAATAAAATTTTTAGAGCCTAGCCATGTTCCTTCATTTACATATTGTCTGAACAGCTTTTGTGCAGCAGAGCTGACTAGCTGTGACAAAGACTATGTGGCCTAAAATGTTTATGATTGGGAACTTTACACAAAATGTTTACAGACCTCTATCCTAGACAGTACAAGAGGTTGAGAAGGAGAAAGGCCCAACTATTGGAAAAGAACAAGATTAGTTTTAATTCATTTTTATTGCTTACATAGAAAGTGCTTAGGAATCTATAAAGTAGCTTCTAAAACTAAATGATAGCAGAATTTGACCAACTTTTAGGATATAAAGCCGGTATTTTGTTTTGGTTTTCTGAAACAGGGTCTGACTACGTAGTTCAAACTGGCCTTGAACTCACTATGTACCCTAGGCTGGCCTTGAATTTGCAGCAATCCTCCTGATTCAGCTTCCTAGTGCTTAAATTACAGATTTGGACCACTATGCCCAGCTTAAAGCCAGTATTTTAAAAATCCATTTTATTTCTCTATATCAAAACAACTTCGGAAAACATTTTTAAAATACCATGAAGTTCAAAAAACAGAAATCGCTTAGAGAAAAATTAAGGAAAGATGGGCAATATCTCTGCATTAAAACAGAACATTCTTGAAAGAAAGATCTAACTAGAGATAAATACTCTGTCTACTTATTGATAAAAATTGTTAAGCTATCCATTTACCCCATATTGATTATGGTGTTGGTGTTAACCCAATGAAAATTCCAGCAGGATTATTTCTTTTTTTTAGAAATTGACAACTGATTCTAAAATTTATATCAAAATAAAGAGACCTCGAGTAGCCAAAGCTATATGGAGAAAGAAAAACTGAGTCTGATGACTTATACTGGATGATTTGATGTCTGTGGTCCCAAGGTCTCTCTACCCCTTGAAGTTCACATCCATGTGTGGCTCCTCCCAACATTGCTAGGGTTGGTCTGTGTGGCCAAAAGAAAATAGGTGTCGTGATGATATGTAGCTTCCTAGGTTAAGTTTGGTAACAGTATGACCTCCATCCTGTGCACGCTTTCTCTTTTTCCCATTATCTTTCTATTTAAACACTTGTTTGAAGGTGAACCAGACCCTCTGTCATTAGTAGCATTATCAAGAGAGCCATGTGATAAGGAGCCAAACCCTGTGACCAGCAGCCAGCTAGGAGCAGCAGCTTCTGGCGAGCTCCAGCCCAGCCTTTGAAGAGCTGCAGCCTCAGCCAAGAGCTTGATTGCAAACTCAGGAAGACCCTAAGATGTAACCACTCAGCATGGCTGCTCTCATGTCCCTGGCCCTAAGAAACAGTACGAAATGATGGATGTGTGTGTTGAACTGTACGGCTAGTGTGGGGGTAATTTGTTATGCAGCAACAGATAATGGATGCAAAGAATTACTTTTAACATAATAATTATGACAATGTTGCACTAATGTAAGAATTAATAAGTGGATCAGTGGATCACAACACAGTCCAGAAATAGATCCTGCATGTATACTTAATTGGTCTTGAAAGGAAGTCAATATAATTCAATGACAAGAAGACAATCTATCCCAAAAAACAAGCAACCTTTAGTCACACCATCCACCAAAAGTAACTTGAGATATAATATAAATGACATTGTAATAGGCAATGTTTTCTTGGAGCAGCAGAGGCCCTGTGATGGTGAACTGTGTGTTAATTTGACCAGGGGAAGATATCTCTGCCTCTGCCTCTGCGTCTGCGTCTGCCTCTGCCTCTGCCTCTGCCCCTGCCTCTGCCTCTGCGTCTGCCTCTGCCTCTGCCTCTGCCCCTGCC
>PVLD010007901.1:0-87933 GCA_004027595.1 Dinomys branickii | reverse complement strand
GAGAGGATAAACTGTCTGACTAAATTTGCATGTCTGTATATGGGTCCATACATCTACAATTCGAAGATATCAATGGATAAAGCAACAACTACTGTTGAGACCATATCACCTTGTCTATAGATTAGTTGTGATTGTACTATTTTCTATGATAATGGGTGTCTGTTTGTCAATATGTTTTTGTAATTTTATGTTTCTAAAAAAAAAAAAAAAAAAAAAAAAAAATTAGGGTCACAAATTCCAGTGTATTTCCTGCAAAATAAAAATTTGTGTCTTTTTAGTGTTTTCATTTTTTTGTCTTTTATGTCAGTATGATTTCCATCACTTTTGGTGCCTCTGCCAACCTGTGACAATCCATTTATTCCATGAATTTAATGAAAGGGATTTGTTAAGGCAATCTGTTTAATTGTCAAGCAGCTATAGCTAAAATTGTAAATTTATCCTAATGGTTTTAGCTCTTTCACTAGAGTTTCAGAACAAATGTAGTCTCTTTTCCATATGAACTATTCAGAAAGGGTAACATGGTTCCCTAAATCTCAAGAGGAAATGCACCATATTTGATTTTGGAAAGATTTTTATGGAAAATTATCAAATTTTTCTCTTCCTTAATCTCTGACACATAATAGGCAAAAAATTTCAAGTGAAATATTTTATTGAGTAGTGATACTAAGTGAGGTTTATTTAAAATCACCCTGTCCGTAGTGAAAGAAGTAAGTTGAATATTATTGGTCATAAAACTAAGTAACTGAAATTCATTTTACAGTGTCTATTGTAAAAGCTATAACTGTAGTATGTCTTTCCAGGTAATGATCAATAATGGCTTTACACCTGATAAAAATGATTATGAATTTTGTGCCAAAGTAGAAAATATGATTATTCCTACACAAGGGCATTTTGGAATATCTGCTGCAACGGGAGGCCTTGCAGGTAAATTGTGCTATGCTTTCATATTAGAAGTTTGTGAATTGAGTTTTATTGGTAATATATTCTGGGGATATATAGACATGTTTACATTTAACCTTTTAAGACTATTTGGAATAAAGATTCCATAGTCTACCACTTTACCAGTATCTTGCTGTGTTGGGATTGTTGATTCTCTGCTTATATTGTTATGTAGGTACACAGCTGCCTAGGGCTACATACAGTACAGAAATTACAATCTCAGTTTGCATGCTATTTTATAGGAGAAACATACTTAAAGTTGAGGCTATGAAACATCCGTTGTCAACCCTATGAGTTGTCACATCACATGTAAATGACTTTTGTAACCTGAGGAACTGTTATTTGAGGATTTAATGTTAAACTAATTCAGAGTTACTGTTTTTTCCACATATAGTGATAAATAAAGTTATCCCATACTAATATGGTACATTATAAATACTTTCACATATATGTTCTGTATAACCCAGGAAGTAAGGGCAGAGAGATCATATTTCCCTATTTTTAGATGCATTTGCCAAATCTTAGATGAAAAGCACTTTGGAAGGTCACATGACACGTAATACTGAGCCCAGAATGGTTTAGGTCTAGGTTTCTGATTCCTGCCCTTCACACCACATGATTTCTCCTCAAGTTACTCAGTCTGCCCCTCAGTCTTAGAGTTTCTGTTTAACCTGTCTCTCTGGATCTCTGTAAAAATGGCAGCAAGCATGGAGATTGCTGCACACCTAAGCTTAATTACTCTTTCCTTTGGATAAGACTAGCCAGGACTGGTATTTTAGTTCAGTATTATGAGGACTGATCTGTGTAAACAGCTTGAAATTAATTTGATATTGTCTTGGTTACTTTTCTCTCGTTGCTGAGACAATGCCCAAGATGAAGGAAGGAAAGGTTTATTTAGCTTACAGTTTGTGGAGATTTCAGTCCATACCTCGCTGGTTCTGAGGCAGAGTCAGAGGGCTACAGTTCATGGCAGCAGAGCACAGCAAAAACAACCAGCAAAAAGGGAGGAATGGCTGCAAGCATCCTCTTTTTCTCCCTTATCTTGTAAAAAAGCTACCCCCACCCAGCGGGCGTGTACCTCTCACACAATCTCCATGCCCTCCTCTTCCACAGGCTCAGGATATATACAAAGTAAGCACCTTAGCGTCCTCCTGAGTCACTCAGCCAAACCTCTAGGCTCCCCAAGTTGACATAATGTATCAACCATAACAGATATTTTTACAATTTTTAGATAAAACTAGTAATGTCTTCCAGGTGAGAAAAACAAATAGGAAAGGCAAAAGTAGTAATGTGCCATGAGATAGGATCAGAGTCAGATAGGTACAGGAGGTACATGAACATGCTTTTTTCTCACTTGGTGGGACATTATCCATGAGTGAGACTTGGAGGAACTGTGGGAGGATCTTTATCAGACATTTATTAAGCATCTATCACATGTTTAACCCTGCTGTGTTTGGATTTAAGATAGTAAATACAAATTAAAATATAAATCTTTTAGATCAGTTTTTATCTCTAAGTTCACAGAGTTCATGTAACAGTTAATTTTTATTACAGTTTTAGAGAAATAAATATCTATAAACTTATAACTATCAAAATAATCTATTATGGAACCTTTTCAGACTTCTTTTTTAATTTGTAGATGACCATGATGTTCTCTCTTTTCTGACTTTCCAATTGACGGAGCCCGGAAGAGAGCCAGTAAGTACACACATATTTTTTTTCTAGAAGTTCATTTTCAGTAGTGTTGCCTTGAGAATGAAGACTTAGGAAGACTGATCTAAGTTTGGATCTTATTTTTGCTCGTTACTATTATACAAACCTCTAGAGTGCCATTTCTTCAGTGATGAAATAGATGTTAGTCCTGGACACACAGTGCTGTGAGGACTGAATGAGACAATGCACTTACAGCAACTACTTCATACATGATGGTAGTTATCACTGTTGTTGTTACCATTAGGAGCAAGAGTAAACTGGCTCTGATGTATTCACCATCACCTGCATCAGTAAGAAATGTTACCCTTCGGCTAGTAGTAAAGAACATGAGAAAAAAATATATATTGAGCTATCTCACTGATTCTCTTTTTTATGATCTATTCTTAAACTTCAAAAAAGCCTACACCAGATAAAGAAATTTCAGAAAAGGAAAAAGAAAAGTATCAGGAGGAATTCGAGCACTATCAACAAGAATTGGACAAAAAAAAAGAGGAATTCCAGAAGGACCATCCTGACCTCCAAGGGCAGCCTAGTGAGTTGTAGTGAAGCTGGCACTGGTACCACAGCCGCAGTTGTTATATTGAATTCTGGTGTCTATGTGTTATCTGTCTCATCTTGTTTTCTGAACTGGCACGTTCTGAATAGTTTCTGGAAACAGCCAACATATCTTTAGTCCCTAAGGATCTGAAGCCCTTAAAAGTGAGAGTGTGCACCTATCTAGTCACGTGTGAGTAAAGAGCATTGTGGATAAATAGTGAGGGTCATGGGTTTTGTTTTCTGTGTTCTGTGGAAAAAGCCAAAACAGTTTCCCTAAGAGTTGAGGGTTACTACTTATGGAGTGAAATCCTATAAGGTTTATGTCTCTGTGACACATTTATCTTAGTAACAGAGATAACACTGGAAAATGATCAAAACTATTATGAATAATGTGAAGTTGTCTCCCCTTGCTACTAACAGAATGCTAGACTTTTAACAGTTGAGAATTTAAAAATACTAGAGTAAGCCAATATAATTAAGATTTCAAGCATTATAGCAATACAGCATGTTAAGATTGAGTAAAGTGATTGTCATAGTATCTGCTCATTTTTATTCCAGTTGTTCCCATCAGGATAAATGATCGGGCTGTACTTAATATAGCCTGTCGCTAGCATGTGAACACTGGTATGGAGCTTTTGCAGTGACCAACAGTTATGATTAAGGGTTAATAAGGATAAAAATGAGACATGAATTCCTTTGCTTGAGTCTGTTATACACAGCGTGACATATGATTTATGAACATAGCCTGAAGCTGGCTGTGGCAAGCACGTGAAGAGTGCGGTTGGTGCCTCACAAATGTAGACAGCTGCGTCCCCTTCGCCCAGGGTGGGGGTGGGGCATTTTATCACCCCAAAAGTTCCTCATGCCTCTTCAAAGCCAAAGCCCCTCACCGTAGAGCTCATCATCATTTTAATTTTTGTTACCCTAGATTAGTTTTCCTAGTCATACATAACAGAATCACATACATGAAAGAGAAAATTATTTTTAAGTGGAAAAATTCAAAATAAATTGCTCATTTACTTTTAGATACATTAATTTACTAAGTGTTCATCCATTAAAGATGGCAAAACCAGTAATGATTTAGTCATGATTGGATTAATTACTTGCACATTTACTATTTGGCAGCCTGTACCACCATTGGTAATGTTCTAACTTGGGGTACGTTGGCACTGTGGTCAGTTATGCTATTTCAAAAACCACATAGGTGTAGATGATCCTAATAATTTCAATTTGTAATTACTTTGCAGCTGATGAAATATTTGAGAGTGTAGGAGATCGTGAGCTAAGACAAATCTTTGAAGGACAGAATCGTATTCATCTTGAAATCAAGCAGCTGAACCGACAATTAGATATGATTCTCGATGAACAGAGAAGATACGTCTCTTCCTTGACAGAGGAGATCTCTAAAAGAGGAGCAGGGATCCCAGGGCACCACGGACAGGTGAGCTTTCAAAATATGCAGATACGCCCTATTTAGCCTTTGATGGAGGAAAAAACAAATGCTGCTGTGCTCAGTGGCCCCGTAGAATGCAGGTTATTAAACTGGCTGATTATCTTTCTTTCCTCCAGATCCCTCAGCAGGAACTAGATACTGTTGTGAAAACTCAGCATGAGATTCTGAGACAAGTAAATGAAATGAAGTAAGTATGTAAAAGGGGTGTGTCAGTGTTAGGCGATATCTTTAGCCTAAAGAAAGCTGTGCATGCACTTCATTATGGTAACATTCCTTCATGGTGAGAATCATGTTCCAGGATAAAAATCACGTTCTAGGTCCATTTTATAAATAGAGGAATAAGTATAGGAGCTTATATTTAGAACCTGCAAATATCTGAAATTTTTAATTATTTTAAACTGGAAAATAAAATGCTTTAGTATCTTGTAAAAAATGTATATTTGCCATAGTTACTTGACTGAGCCAGAAATATTTAAAAATACAGAAAGAATGTGAATGTAAAATAATATAAAACACTCCAGAAAAATAATATGGAAATAAGCATGGTTAGCCTTGTAGGATAGTAATGGAAGTAGATTTGATGCAGAAGATTCTTTTTGATGACATTAAACCATTTTGAAGACCTCTTTCTCATTCCCATCTAGTGTCCTGAGACTAGATAAAAAAGTTGGAGCAGACATCGTTTCCTTGGGATGTTGAATGATAAATTTCTAATAAGAATGATTCATTTCTGCAGATGATTGACATCTCTCAATACCTGGAGAATAGAAAACAAGCCAAAAATGTCCTGTTTCCTTAAGCCAGTACTACAGAGCACTGTCTCCACTGATATTAATCCTACCTCATTCCTGTCAAGATTTGTAGCATGCCGTTTACACTTAATGTTCTTTGGCCTCTGCTCATGTTAGTGTTCTTCACTTACTGCTTCTTCTGTTGTCCTTTTTTATAAGATTCTGTCCAGCCCTGTTTTCATTTGATCCATTCCCTACACTAAATATTGCCCCTTCTACCACAGTTCCACCCCTTTAGGCCCAGTAAGAGATTCAGTCTGTATATAACAAAAGACTTTTCTATCTGAACAAGTTCATGCCAGGCATGCTGGCATATGCCTCTAATCCCAAGAGAGACTGAGGCAGGAGGATTGTTGTGAGTTCAAGGCCAGCCTGGCTCAAGGCCAGCCTGAACTGCATAGCAAGACCTTGTCTTTTGAGACAAGGCCAAAAAAATCCCTAAAAAAGCTCATGCTTCTGAGAGGCAAATTCTTACATTCAGATACGTAAGATAGTTATTTTATCTGGGAAGTTTTAGTCTTGCTAAGTAGTTTATGTACTATATATTAAAATGTAATCCTTAGTTGGTATTTTAGTAAAAAGCCTAGATTCCCCTGCATTTTTATTAGCGACCCTTCCCATGGTGCCAGATATTGGAGACCTCCTCAGTCAGTTCCAGTCTCCTGCCTGGGTTACAGCACATGGCAGGAAAGGAAGCAAAGAGCAAGAGACAAAGTAGAGGGGTGCATAGCAGGGATCTGGGACCACCAGTTCCTCTGTAGGAACAAAAGGCCACAAGGCACCCAGACCCTTGGTATTTATTCATTACGTCTGAGTCAAGAACAGCGGGTGAAGGGCAGTGGGTGTTTCCAGGAACAGTAATCGTAATAGACTAGGGTGGGCTAGGAAGATCAGAGCATTTCCTGGAAGGACACAGAAGAGGACAAGGACAAGGATGAGCCTTTCCCCAGGTGCCTTATTCTCCTTAGCAGGTCATACCTTGCCCTGTGAGCCCAAAGCAGTTACTAGTCCTGGGCTTCCAGCCGTAACCAGAAGAGTGGGGTGTTTCTGCCTTCCAATCTTTCCCAAAAGGATAGGAGAAGGAGAGCCTAGGACACATACTGTGTCCATTTACAGGCGGGGATTTCTGCATTCCAAAACCAGCCAAGGCAGGCAGGGCAAGGAGAGCCTAGGACAGATACTATGTCCACAGCACATGTGCCATTGAAAGAAATTTTAATCAATACATGAGTTGATTCAAAAACCACTCAAGATATTTGTAGATAGTTTTAAAGACTTCTTTGTTCATGTAAGTCAAATACAAATTTTAAAATTTAAACTTGTGGTGCGTTGGGCTTGGTGGCACACGCCTGTAATGTCTGTAATCCCAGCATTCGAGGCTAAGGCAGGATTGCCCTAGTTCAAGGCCAGCCTGCACTATATGGCAAGATCCTGTCTCAAACAAACAAACAAAAACACCCACTTAATATTCAGCCTGACATAATTGTATTATTTCTGATTAACTCTTCCTTCCAATGAAACCCTTTTTAAACTAAATTTCACTCCAAGGAGATAAGTGGGACAGCTTTGTATTTACTCATTCAAATTCAACTATAATTATTGACGGCATTAGTAGGAAATCAGAGAGATGAATCAAGAGGTTAAGCTAATTCCTGTATGCAGATTCCAAATAGTAATGTGAAGGGGTAGTGCTTGCCTTTGGGAGAAAAGGATCCAAGACAGGAAATTGTAAAGGACAGGTAGAGGTTGAGCTGAGCTTTACTCTAGACCACAGCCTTAAGGGGAAGGGAATATGACTGAAGGGCATCGCAATGCCAGAGGCTGAGGATGAAGAATATTGTTAGGAACTGGCGAGAGCTAAGACGTCAAAGAGAGTAGTGTATCAGAAAGGTAAACAGCCAGCAGATTGTGAGAAGCTTACAGATTGTTATTTGGTTTTTGGTTTTTGGTTTTTTTTGCAACAGGGTCTTGCTGTAGTTCAGGCTGGCCTTGAGATCATTATGTAGCCCAGTCTGGCCTCAAACTCATGGTGATCCTCCTGCCTCAGCCTTCTGAGTGCTGGGATTACAGGCATGTGCCACTGTGCCCACCAACCTTATGGATTTTTAAAAGACTTTTTATGGCTATTTTCAAACATACCCAGAAGTAGAAGGAACAGGACAGTGAACCTGTACATACCCATCAGTCAGTTTCAGCAGTGACACAGTGATGCACATTTTGCCAGTCCAGTCTTATTTTATCACCTCACAAAAATCCCCAGACTTGAAGATAATTCTTAGTATAAATGAATAATTTGCCATTAGTTGAGCTACTTCAGGACTCCTATGTAAAAATTGAAATTCATATTCCTTTATTAATAAGTCTGCCATATATCTGCCATTATTAAAGAAAATGTCTGTAATTTCTTTACATTTGGAACCATGCTTACAGATTCATATTTAAAGGTCACATTCACTAATAGAGCTCTTCATTTTATATCTGAAGAGTAGCATTACATCTTACATGGAGACTATATTCTAAGTCAGTATGTAAGATAAAATGCTGTGTAAAACCAGAATTACCCTTCAAAAAGCTATCACTTTGGAGACTGTCTACCATACCTCAGTATGCCAAACAACTAGTTTTTCCTTCACAAAGCATTTGGAACAAACAGGTACTTCTTTGATTGGCTTCCAGTTGAAATACTAGGTCTGTACAGAGAGGCCATCTGAGAGAACTACAAAGAAAAGGAGCCACAATTACCCTTGTGTTTGCGGCCCTCAGCTGTCTTAGATTCTGTGACCTGCCAGGAGTATTCACAGAACTCAGAGAAGTTGCTGTACTTATGGTTATGATTTATTACAACAAATGATACAAAGTAAAATTAGCAAAAACAATGGTACATAAGTGGAGTCAAGAAAAAACCAGGAGCAAACTACCAGTTGTCTTCTTCCACTGGTCAGGTAGGTAGTACAGATGATCCCTACCTGAGCATAGTTCAGGTTAACAATTTTTCACCTTTACTGTGGTGTAAAAGCAGGATACATTCAATGGAAACCATACTTCCAGTTTTAAATTTTGCCATTTTCCAAAGCTAACAGTATGTGGTATGACAATGTCTTACAATGCTGGGCAATGTCATCCAACCACAGATTTCAGTCACCCAGGCAGTCAAGAGAGTAACACCTAATACTCTATAGCATACTGTGCTGCTAAGTTATAAGTCAAGGATCATGTACTTCATCTTCCCAACAGCATGTTACAGCATGTGCAGAGTACTACGAACCAGGGAAACCCACCCAGTCCTTGGTGTCTAGAGTTTCTGTCAGTCGTCAGTCACATAGCGCCCATGAGAATGACCTTAGGTATTCAGTCTACAATCCCAAGAAATCAGTCTCCCAAAAAGGCCCCAGGCAAACAGAAACAGAAATACTAATAAATCACAGTGTTTGCCTACACTGTAGTCAAGGGTCAGTCCTGAAAACCTTTGGAGTCCACAGGGTTTGACAGCTCTGCTGAGTTAATCCTTTACTGTACAATATTGAACACCTGGAAAACTTCTAGTAACTTCATTAAAAGTTCCATCCATTATGTTATTCAATATCCACGTACAGTGTTGGTTTTAATACATATTATAGTACTATATATATTTTTAGTAGAATTCTCTTTGTGGTTATTTTTAGGTGACCTTTAATAAAAAAGTATAATGTTAAATTGTAGTTTTACAAATTATTTTTCAATATTGAAGACAACTTAATAGTTCTTTACTTTTTTAATGATCTAATATGTTGGGCATAAAATAGGATAACTACTTGCAATATGTGGCTGAAAAAATCATTTTTACAGTGATAGTGTGTAAAGGGATTTTCTGTTTCAGGAATTCCATGAGTGAAACTGTCAGGCTGGTGAGTGGGATACAGCACCCGGGCTCTGCAGGAGGCGTGTATGAAACAACGCAGCACTTCATGGACATCAAGGAGCACCTGCACATAGTAAAGAGGGACATAGATAGCTTAGTGCAGCGAAACATGGTAACTTCATTTCCTTCTGCTTTTCTAATGATCATAGCATTTAGAAAAGGAAGAACCCGTATTGGACTTCATTGTGCAGTACTGTAATTAATTTTACCATTTTGGTTAGTGCTAATGCTCATTGTTAATGTTCAGCACAATAGAATTGTTCCATATACTCCACATGTCCCTATGTTTTCGTGTCCTAGTTGTTTAAGGTGGAATAGCAGTTCCCATGGCAGTTAACACTGAAGGAGCAAAGAGGCATGGTATAGGAGTTTTATATGGAGGATTTATATTACCAGTCAATGAAAATATTTTCTTATTCCCATTTTAATATCTTCTCTGATCCAGGTTTTCTGAAGTGTATTTTGTTTGCATATTTTCTCCCCAAGGTTCTGATCTGATAATTTTCTTGCTATCTTGTTAGCTTTGCTCAGTCAGGGTTTATATGCTTGGTTTAGTTTTGTTTAGATTGGATTGGATTAGAATTTTTTGTTATGCTAATTGTCTGTAAAAGATTTATTTGGCAGTCCTTTATATTTTATATGAGGCTTTATGTTTTTACAAGCCATTTTTAACCTTTGATATTCTTTAGGAAATACATTAAATTAATATTGGTAATAAATTTACTTTCCTACGATCATTAGCTAGTAGTGGTAGAGGGGAGAATGTAACTCATCAACTTCTAATTTTGTTTCCTTAATATTTTTAGGCACTGCCATTTACTTGTTCATTGATTGGAATATTGGGGCTTGAACACAGGGGTGCTCTCTCTGCAGTCCTCTTTACTGTTTATTTTATTTATTTTTTAATTTTTGCATTAATAGTATGGAGTGATGATATTCATGATGGCATATTGGTACACTGGTATAGCGTTTTGACTGTTTCCATCTTCGTTACACTCCTTCCTCTCCTCCCTCCCCCTAATCCTCTAGAAAACTACCTTCAGCTTTGCCATCCTCTCTGCTTTCTTGCTACGTTTACTTTTATTTATTTTTACATTTCTCACTTAAAAAGCAGGTAATTTTTAGCTCTCTGAGATTGGTTTATTTTGTTTAACCTAATGGTCTCCAGTTCTGTTTTCCTGCAAATGACGTGAGTTCATAACCTCACATTTTCTTCAGCCGTTCATCTGGGGGGATCTGGACTGTTCCCACTGCTGAGCTGTTGTGAGTTGCACCCCTGTAGCCATGGGATGCATGTTACACTGTTGTGTGCTGTCTCTCGTTCGTTTGAGAATATAGTAGAATCGCTAGATCAAATGGTGTATCTAGTTTAGTTTTTTGAGGAATCTTCATACTGTTTTTTATAGTGGTTGCACTAGCTTATATGCCTACCAACAGTTTAAGAGCATTTCTATTTCCCTGCATCATCACAAGCATTCATTGTTTCTGACTGGAGAGGGATGGCCTCTCAACATAGTTTTAATTTGTCTTTCCCTAATGGCTAAGGATGTTGAACATTTCTGCACATACTTACTGGCTATTTGTATTTCTTCTTTTAAGAACTCTTTATTCAGTTCATGTGTCTTTTTTTTTTTTTTTTTTTTTTTTTTTTTTTTTTTTTTTTTTTTTTTTTTTTTTTTTTTTTTTTTTTTTTGAGGCAGGGTCCCTCTTTGTAGTCCAGGCTGGCCTCAAACTTGTGGGGATCATCCTGCCTCAGCCCCTCAAGTGCTGAGATTGTACGTGTGCACCACCATGCCTGGCCCTACTTGCCCATTTATTGGTTGAGCTACTTGTTTTGTTGTTGTTACTGTTTTCGATGTTTTAAAAAATTCTTTATATATTCTAGATAAGAATCTCCTATCAGAAGAGTAGCTAACAAAAATTTTCTTCCCTTCTCTAGTGGTTGGACTTGCTTATATGTCCAACCATATAAACCTAGTGAGGAAGAAATCTCACTAGGTTATCTGTGAGATTTCTCTGTTACTCTGTTGATTGTTTCCTTTGCTGTGCAGAAGCAAATATAGTCCCATTTGACTTTGATACAGACCTGTCTGTTGGTTTTTATATTATTTCCCGTACTATTGGGGTCCTATTCAGGAAGTCTTTGCCTCTGCATATGGCTTCAAGTGTTTGCCTCTTCTGTGTTTTTCCCCACTATTTGCAAAGTTTCCATTGAGGAAACTGATATTGAGGTCTTTGATTCTTTTTGATCAGATGTTAGTACAGGATAAGAGATAAGGATCTAGTTTCAGTCTTTTCCATGTGGATATGTAGTTTTCCCAGCACCATTTTTGAAGCCACTATCTTTTCTTCAGCATATGTTTCTGTCCTCTTTGTCAAAAATCAGATGACTATAGCTGCATGAATTTGTTTTTGTGTTTTTTCTTCCCTTGGTTTATGTCTTTGTATGCCCGTATTGTTATTTTTGTTCCTGTGACTTTGTAGTATGATTTTAAATGAGGTAATATGGTACATTTAGTTTGGCTGCTTTTATTTAGGAGTGCTTTGGCTATTCTAGGTCTTCTGTGCTTTTATAAAAATTTTAGGTTTATGTTTCCCAGTTTTGTGAGAATGTTCTTAGTATTACGCTAGGGACTACATTGACTCCTTAGATAATATGGCCATTTTGACAATATTGGTCCTGCCAATTCATGAACAAGGCATGCCTTCCATTTTCTAATGTCTTCTTCAGTTTCTTTATTCAGTATTCTGTAATTTTCATTAGACGTATCTTCCACCTCCTTGGTTAGGTTGTTGCCTGGTGTTAAGGTTTTTATCTAGATGTCTGCCCAAAGCCTCAAGTGCTCGTAGGAGGGACTTCTAGAAGGTGATTGGATTATCAGAATGTATAGCTGATGTTCTATGAGGAGGGTGGGATCTGATAGGAAAGGGCGGGTCCCTGAGGGTGTGGCCTGGAGTTTATCTCCCTCGCCGGCTCCTCCCTTGATGCCCCTGCTTCCCCACTGCCCTGCCTGAGCAGCGCACCTCAGCTGTCCTCGGCCAGGTGTCTCTGCCATGCCACGTTGGCTTGTAGCCAGGTGACTGTGGACTGAAGCAAGAGCCAGAAAAAACTAACCTCCTTTAAATTGTGGGTGTAGCTATTGTAAAAGGAATTGTTTGCCGATTTGTTCCTCACTGGGTTTATCATTTGTGTGTAGGAAAGCTATTAATTTTTGTGGGTTTTTGTATCCTTCTTGGCCGAATTTGTTTAGCAGATCTAGGAATCTCCTGGGTGAAGTTTTTAAAGTCTATGTAAAGGATTATATTGCTAGCAAATAAGGATAATTTGACTTCTTTTCCTGTTTGTATCCCTTTTCTTTCTTTTTCTTGCGTAATTGCCCTGAAATTTCAAGTACTATATTGAACAGGTGTGGTAAGAGCAGACACCCTTGTCTCATTACTGATTTTAAAGGAATACTTTCAGTGATTCCATGTCGACAGTGTGATGTTGGCTGTAGGTTTGTTATGTACATACAGCTTTTATCAATTGGAGAGTTTTCTATACCTATTTTTTTCAAGGTTTTTAACATGAAAGATTGTTGAATTTTGTTGAAGCATTTTTTTTGCATTTATTGTGATAATAATGGGGTTTTTATTCTTGGTTTTATTTCTGTGGCTTTTTTTTTTACATGATCAGTACATTGGGATAAAACCAACTTCATCATTGTGTATGATCTTTTTACTGTGTTATTGAATTGTGTTTGCAAGAATCATTGAATTCATCATTTCATTAATGATATTTGGCTGTAATTTTCTCGTTTTACTGGTTTTGTTATCAGGGTAATCCAGGCTTCATAGAAAAATTTGGAAGCATTCTTTCCCTTTGTTTCCTGGAAAAGTTTGAAAAACATTGGTGTTCTTTTTAAAAGTCTGATAAGATTCTATAGTGAATCTTTCAAGTGCTGGACTTTTCTTCATTTGTCTGGATTTTTTTTTTTTTGGTACCAGCAATCGAACTCAGGACCTTGTGCTTGCCAGGTAGGCGCTGTGCTGCTGAGCTACATCCCCAGCCCCTTTTCTTCATTTGGGAGGGTCTTATTGTTTCAGTCTTGTTGCTTATTATTGATTTGTTTAGACTTTTTATGTCTTCAATTTTGGAAGGTCATGTGTGTCTAAGAATGTATTAATTTCTTTTAGATTCCTTTTAGATTCTCCAGTTTATTAAGAGATAAATTTTGTTGTGATCGCACCTTTTTATATATTTATAGTTAATATTTGTTATATTCACTTTTATTGATAAATATTAATTATATTAATATATTAATATTTGTTAATTTATTAATTTGGATATTCTCTCAGTTTGGGGTAAGTTTGGCAAAGGACTTATCAATCTCATTTGTTTTTTTTAAAAAACCACCTCTTCAATTCACTGATCTCTCTCATGGACCTTTTAGTGTCTATTTCATTTGTTTCTGCTCTGATCTTTATTATTTCTTCCTTCTACTCTACTTGCATTTGGGCTGTTCTTGTTTTTCTAGGCTATTAAGATGCATCATTAGATTATTTGGAATTGCTTTTTTTTCTAATATAAGCACTCATGGCTATACATTTCCCTCTCAGGGCTGCTTTCTTTGTGTCATACAGATTCTTATTTGTTGTATTTCTTTTTAAATTTTTTTAAAAATTTTATTAATACATTAAAGTCCATTCTTACTTGATTCTAGGAATTTTAAAGTTTTCTTCCTCAATATCTGATCTGTTCATCATTCAACAAATTATTCAATCTCCATATATTTGTATAGTTTTTATATTTTCTTCTGTTTATTTCTAGTTTCAGTTAACTATGATTTGATAGGATGCATTAGATTATTTCAAAATTTTTTTTAAATCTTTATGACCTAATATATGGCCTATTTTGGAAGAAGTTCTACGAGTGACTGCTGAAAAAATTATGTATTGTGTTCTTGTTGGATCAAATACTCTGTAGAAGTGTTTGGTCCATTTGTTCTATAATGTAATTTAGCTTTGTTGTTTTTTTATTGATTACTTGTTGGGGCAGGTGTCTGATTGACCTGATTCTAAGAGTGGTGAGTTGAACTCATTCACTATGATTGTTTTGGGATCTTTCTGACCCATAATGTCAAGTAGTGTTTATGAAATTGGGTGCAGAAATGTTTGATGCATATATATTTATAATTGTTACTCTTCTTGGTGAATTGTTCACTTTACCAATATGTAGTGGCTATCTTTGTTTCTTTTTACTGATTTCACTTTGAAGTCTACTTTGTTGGATATAAATAAGCTACTATTGCATGCTTTTGGGCTCCAGTTGCTTGGACTATCATTTTTCCATCCTTTCACTTTCAGAGTGTAGGTCTTTGCAGGTGAAGTGTGTTTCTTGTTGACAGCATAGAGTTGAGTCATGTTATTTGGTCCAGTCATGTCTTTTTACTGGAGAATCAAGACCATTTACATTGTGTTATTATTGAAAGGTAGATATTCATTGTAGTTATGTTATTGTTCTGATGTTTGATTCATTCCTAATTTTGGTTTATATATTCTCCAATTGAGATTTTTTCCTTTTCCTTGATCTCATGGTTCTGTTTTCCTCTTACTCTGCATTTCTAATTCTCTTAAGTACTTTCTGCAGTGCTCACTTGGTAGTCATGAACTTCTTTAGTCTCTCCTTATCTTAGAAGGGCTTTGTCATTGTTCATACATTGTGTCCACTTTAAGTCTAGAAGCTTAACTAAGTAACTCAACAGTTCTACATCCTGGGGTATAAAGGACATGCCCTTATCACTCTAGGGTGTTGTTCATTGTGTCAACTTGAGAAGTTTAGGTTAACTAAGTGATCAGCAGGGGGCCATGGTCCTCACTTTATAAGCGTCCTCAGCCTGTATACAAGAGGAGGGCATAGAGATTGTGTGAGGGCTACACCCACCCATTGGGGGAATGGGTGGCTTACAATATAAGGGAGGAAAAGAGGCTTATTCTCTCCTCTCTTTTGCCCTTGTTGCTTTTGCTGTCTTGTGCTGGCTTGAACTGTTGCTCCTGTGCCATGCCACCCTACCTTAGAGCCAAGTGATTATAGACCGAAATTTCCACAAACTATGAGCTAAATAAACCTTCCTTAATTTGGGGTGTTGGATATTTTGTCTTAGCAAGGAGAGAAAAGTAACTAACACAATCTTCATTTATCCTTTGATTTTAAAGGGTTGTCTTGCAAGATACAATACATTGGCAGTTACTTTCTTTAAAGGTTTAAACAAGCCCTCCTGACTTTTAGGGTTTCTGTTTAAAGTCTGCTATTTTTCTGGTGGACTTGCCACTACAAGTGATTTTGCAGTTCTGACAACTTGTAATATTTTTTTGTTCTGAATTTTTGGCAGTTTGTCTATGATGTGCAGAGATGTTCTTTTCTGGTCATAACTTTGGAAGTTGCAGATGTCTCCAGTATTCGATATCCACCACATTGCCCAGATGTGGGAGATTGTGTTGCCATAGTTTCAGTGAATAGGTTTTCTATGCCATTTGCTACACTCTCATCAAGGCCAGTGATTCTTAAATTTGTACATTTAGAATTATCTATGAGCTCAGGGATCTTTTTGTTGCTTTTCATTCTTGTTTTCATTACCACTGACTGAATGTTCTGTTATGTCCACCTTCTCTCCAAACCCTGATACTCGTTCTTCTGATCCCTCGTACATACTTTTTTAGTTGGGTTTTTTATTTGACTAATTGAGAATTTATTTTTAGTATTTTTGTTTGTTTTCAGAACCCATTATTTCTTTACCAAAGTAGTCTTTCATATTATATATTGTCTTAATGTATTCAGCTGTTTATTTGTATCTTCTTTAAGCCCATTGACCATTTTGCTAGCTTATTCAATCAGCTGTTTATTTGTATCTTCTTTGATCTCATTGATTGCCTTAACTATCATTTTGTGTTTAAATCTTTGAAAGTTTGTCCACTTAAATATCTGTAAGATCAGTTTTGGGGAAGTATGAATTTTTGGTGGCATTTTAGTGCTTTTTTTTTCTCATTATTGTGTTTTTGTGTTGAAGTTTGAAGATCGGTTAGGGTAGATACCTCATAGCTGTGTCATTTTAGACAGTGATTTTTCTCTTTATGATGTTCTCTGGGCTTTAGGTATGTTGCACACAGCCTTTGTAAACTATATTTATATGTATATGATTTTTTTTTTGCAAACATGAGTGACTTAGTTTTCTTACTGACCATGACATCACTAAAGGCTTTTTTTTGTTTTGTTTTTGTTTCTTTTGTCTTTTTGAAATAGGGTCTCACTATGCAGTTCAGGCTGGCTTTGAACTCACTTATGTAGCTGTCTTGGTTACTTTTCTCTCGTTGCTGTGACAAAATACCTGACACCCAGAATTAAGGAAGGAAAGGTTTATTTAGCTCACAGTTTGTGGAGGTTTCAGTCCATACTTAGCTGGCTCCATGGCAGAGTGGCACATGGCAGAGGGGCAACAGTTCATGGCAGTGAAAAATAGCAAAAGCAACAAGAGCAAAAGGGAGGATTGGGAGCTGGAAGAGCAAGCCTCTTCCCCTCTCTTACGTTGTATGCAAACTACCCGCCCCAGGGCAAGTGTAACACTCATATCCATAATTCGAACACTGGACCAAGAATCAATCATAACTGTAGAAGCCTGCCCCATGACTGCATGAGGTTTTGGGGGGACATGCAGACGCAAATCATAACAGTAGCCCAGGGTGGCTCAAACCCATGGCAATCTTCCTGCTTCAGCCTCCTGAGTATTAGAATTACAGGCATGCACCACCATACCCTGCTTCTAAAGCATTATTATCTCAGTTTTGTTTGAAGTTATTTTTCTCCCAACTTTGCCATTGTTTCAGTGGCCGACTTGGTGCTGTGGCAAATATATATACTGAAGAATTTTTCCCAAATAGACATAACCATATTGAGAACAACTAATCTTAAAAGCTTTATGTCTGGATACACTGATGGAAATCTTTGTCCCTGGTATTTAATTAGCTCCTTAAAATAGAAGGAATAATTACAGAAATAGGAAGAGAAGCGTTTTTGAGAGCACACCTCAGTAATGTTGAATGTGTAAGATTTGAGAGGATAGAGGCTGACAAAAAGCCATGATATTTTATTAAATAAATCATTGCAGGGTAACTACCTAATTTATTGTCTTACCTGGAATACTTTTGACACTAAGGAATATAAGTCATAGACCAGTGCAGCAAGTGTGAACTGAAAGTGTGCAGGGGAATTGTGATCTATGATGGCCCTAAACTCTAGAATCTTCAAGGACATTAAAATTACCATCCATAAGGAAGATAGGTACCGGAAGGCAGTAACTTAGTGACTAGATAGGGACAACATGAAAGTCGTCCTATACCAGCTACTCTTTTAAAAAAATACATGTTTTGAGTTTAAAAAATAAAATGTAATAGATAAAGGAATAGAAAATATTTGGGAGAATATAAATGAAAACACTTGCTTGTATAGTAAACCATGAGTTTTATAAAGTTCCACATGTATGTCTTTTGTCCAAACTACTGATTTGAATGATTATAATAGAATGTTCTTTTGTCTTATAGCCATCCAATGAAAAACCAAGATGCCCAGAACTACCACCATTTCCAGCATGTTTGTCTACAATACACTTTGTTATATTTGTAGTGGTACAAACAGTGTTATTCGTTGGTTATGTCATGTATAGGTAAGTCTTTTGATAAAATTTGTCACAATATTTTTCTTTCTCTAGTTTTAAATATTCTATCAAGTAATAGATAACCATAGTAGAACTTTTAATACCTGTGAAATTATGTTCATAATCTATTTCAGTTCATATTGGGAGTTCATGTGTCAAATATATGTTTACTTTAATGTATTTTATATTTCAAAAGGCTTTGATATTTTAACATTAAGCAATCCTACTTTTTTACAAATCTTAAGTATATAGAACTTCTTTCAATTTTTCTTTCCTTTTTAGGACTCAACAAGAAGCAGCCGCCAAAAAATTCTTTTGACCATCATTTTCATATGTGTCAATCATGTATGTATGTACAAAATGTCTTTTTGAGGGAATTTAAGTATTTAAATTGCTTCATAGTCTAAATTATTAAGTTTTGTATAAAAGCTATTGAAATGTTGATTTTCAGTAAGAATAAACATTAAAACAAAACCACATGTAAATTTGTTGATAGCACTTTTAAACCTGTTTAAATTTCAGTCCATAGATTGCAACCACTGAACAGAATATTGACAAGTAAGAGTTTAAATAATAGAAAAGAAGGGACAGCCCCTAGTTGTGAGGTTGGCCTAAGTCTCCGTTATTTGAGATTTCTTTATTTAGCATAAACACATTTGCCTTCATGCTTCCCAGTATATGAGGTCAAACTAAGAGCTCCCTTTCATATGTGTTTTGTAACCAAAGTCTTTTTGTAGGAATCAGAATTTCCTAACATAAGACCGGTCCTGCAGTCCTTTAATCTTAACTAACAGCTCCCTCTTAAATCAAAGAATATTTTGTCTGAGAGCTTTAGGATGTAAATAATAGGCTTCAGAATATTTAGGGAAATGCTTTTTCTCTGATTATCAATGCTATATTTCACTTTTAAAGAAAATTTTAGGGGAAAAATTACGAGCTGCTTTTTGCCTAAAAAAAATGGGTATTTTGCCTGGGAATGTGTTTATTTCATGATGGCCCATATTTCTCATTGTCTTCATTCCAATTTTGTATCAGAAGGATTTTATTTCTTCCATTTTGCCCAACCTGTAATTCAGCTCAAATTGCATGTCCTGAAGATATTTTAAATTCACAAAACTACCCGTAGCCCAGGGTTTTTAACTAGTTGTATACTCTTTTAAATCGAAGAGCTTGTTTAAGTAGCAGTTTAAAAGATTTTTGAAGGGAAAGTTTGAAAAACAGAATATATACTTCTGATTTCTTCCTTTTAATATTGGAACTAAGGATGCTGTGAAGCACTTGTTAGTATAATTAACCACGAAATGGTAAGAGTGGGAAGGAGATTTTACAGTCTTTGTACATAGTTCTAGGTATTAGAGAAACCAGGTGTAAATGACATTTTAAAATACAAATTTAATGTTTATTCTCACAGCTCCTATAGACTTACTTTTCCTGGAATGTCTTTCATTGGCCACATGATCCAGAATAATACTGTTTTAAAAAACAGAACTGTTGAATTCTTCCAAGCATTCCTAATTTTGCTCTCAAATGTCATTTACAAATTGGACTGGCAACCTAAAATCTACATAAAAATTTAATGAAGAACTCTATTACAGCAGTACTAGCAAGAATTGTGTATGCAGTCTCGTGTTGCTTTTTATGTTAGCTTTTATCCTAGAACTCTGAGAGAAAATATACCAGTGAATCACTTTACTTCAGTCACTTCAGCATACAAAATGCTCCTCTCACACTTTTCCTCTGTAGTATTAACACTTTGAAATTCATGTTTCAGAGATGGAATCATCACAGAATTTACTCATATTCCATGAAAAATATTAATACCTTCAGAAGAATGTTTAAGTTATAGACTATGAAACTTGCAAAATCCTCTTGAGATAAAAGGCTGTGAAATCCAGTATTATAAAATCCATGGTCACATGTGGCCAAACATTAAAGGAATACCAGATCTGTGCAGTGTGCATTTTTCAGGCTAAAACGCAAGGGGAATCATTCTGATCATTCCTAAGACAAATGGCGATGGCTGTTATGAAAGATCATGGGCATGGATCTTTTTCTTTTTTAACTAATGAATTTACTTAAAATCACTCAGTAAAATAGTTTATTCAGAATGTTTATCTTATTTGGAGTTAGGTTGTTTTCAAAATCATTGACTGAATAACTTGTTTCAGTGGAAAGATCAGTCACTGCCAGAATTCTTTTGTTTCTCTACTCTTGTATAATTGAATTTACTCACTTCTCTCACACCAGCAAGTATTTTACAGGTGCCTTGGACTAAAACAAAATTTATTTTAAATTTTTAATATAAGTGATTGTGTTTATGATGCCACTTTAAAAAAGAAAATTCAATTACAAAATGACTAATACTGTGTACCTATTTGTATTCTAATTATTTGAGTATTTTATCCAGCTTGAAACTTTACTATAAAGTCAGAGAATAACCAATGTGTTTGTTAAGTATTAAAGACATCTCAGTGTTTCTCAGAGTATGATCTGTGGACCGTCTGGGTCATGGAATGCTTGTTCAGAATGCAGAGTCTAGGGCCCCATTGCAGGCCACCTGCATCAAAATTATGGCGGGGTTCCAGGCTATCTGTGTTCAACAGGTAGTGATTCAGAGCACACTAGTGATTAAGAACCACCACAGTGGGGAACGAAAAGGAAAAACAAAACAAAAACAGAAGCTTTGTTGGGTTAAAGCTGACTGAGAACATAATTTTATTATCAATGAAATTAGCAAATGCGCACTGATTCTTTTATACTCAAAATTTAATTAGTGTTCCTCTTCCTAGAACTCTTGATTCCTGAGCAACTACTAACTAAGTCCAGGTTGTAGTTGTAGCTATTGGTACAGCTTCAGCTCACAGTCAGGCCGTGAGAACTCCTGTCATGAAGCCTGCCTGCCAATGCGCTCTGCTTTCCTGATTGGGACTGTGGTAACAGTGTGTCTCAGACAACTGTACTTTTTGATAACTTGGGGAAAACAGAAATTACTTGAATGAAGGATTGCTGCTTTGCAAAGATGAAATCTTTGTAAAGAACATAAATCACAATTGTGAATATTAAGATGTGATTATCTTTTCCTTTCCATGTCCTTATTGAAGGGAGATAATGAACAAATTATTACATTGGGCATTTTTTATTTATAAGATCTAGTGAGAAATCAACTCTTGCAACTTTTTGGATCCATATGTTGCCTGTTTAATATATTTCTTTTCTGATATTACTTAAAATTTAAAAAGGTTTCCTATCCATTGTCAATTTCAATTGGATAATATTTTGTCAGGTTTTTTTCTGATTGTTATTTGATGCTAGCTGGAATTCAAAAAATGACATTGACCTTACTTAAATAAAGAAATATTTTAGTAAATTTGCTTCTTCCTTTCTTGATTCCAGGTAATAAACAGCTGCTTATTTTCCAAATGGGTCCTGACTTGTGGTAGAACCTTAGGTGCTTGGGTGGCTTGCTTCCTGTGGAGTCTGCTCATGGAAGGATAATAGGAGAAAATAGAAATGACAGTGAATAAATGTTTAGCCTTGTTGGTAATGAGAAGTACATATTAATTAAAATAATGTATGCCTTTAAAAACTAACTACTGGGCTGGCCAAGCACCTGCCTGGCAAGTGCAAGGTTCTGAGTTCAATTCCCAGTACCAAAAATAAAAAAATACTATTGGCAAAATAGTAGTTACAACAGAACTCTTAGTTACTACTAGTTAGTACCAACTTAAAATCCAGCCCCCCCCCTTGTTTTTGATAAGTACTATTCAACCAAATGGTGAGACTTTGGGATCAGACAAATCTGATTTTGAATATTGGTTCTACCACTTACTGGAAGTGACTTTTGTCATGTGGTTGTTAGCATTGTAAAAAAGTCTTTATAGAGTGTTTTCAAACAATAGCACACTAAGTTAATGGACTGTCTACTATAAACACAAATGCCAAATAAGAGATTTAAATACATAGGTGAGTTAGAAAGAAGCCAAGGGGAACCTAAAGCATGATCAGGCTGGAAAATGATATGACCTTGGTTCTGGAAAGACCAGGCAGCTGGGTAAAGGTAAGAAAGCTGTTCATTCAGTGGTAGTGGAGTAATAGTACCTCTTGTCCATGCCCTGAAAACTTGAAGAGGATATAAAGATGTTTCTTTACCTGGGTTATGGGCAGAAGACAAAATTCCCTGCAAGACATTGAAGGCTTATGCTTTATGCCATTATGGCTTCCAGATGATATGCATGGTATGGAATTTTCCATGTCCAAAACTATAAATTAGGTCTGGTCTGGTGAAATATAGGAGGGGGCCAAACAGAAACACTCGGCAATAATTCCACAACAAAAGTACATCAGACCGCCATAGAACAGCCCATCCTAACTGAAATAAGCTCTAAAAATTATATGCCAAATAAAAACATGAAAGAGAGTATACATAAATAGAAAACTTAGCACCTCCAGGAATGTGGGGTACTAGTACAGCCACAAAGACACCATAATGTGTACGCGTAAGTGACTGAAAGCCTGAAGCTTATAAAAGACAAGAAATCATGAAAACTGGAACACTGAAAGACAGAACAATTAGAGCTCTAAGAACCCAAACAACCTAAAAGAGGGAGAAGGTTTAAATTTGAATACCTGGTTGGACATAGTTGAAAAAGTGACTGAATGCTTAGAGCCAAAAAATTGAATGCAACACAAAGTGAGGTAGTGGAAATTGCAGTAAGTCGGCAGTCAGTGAAGAGTACAACAGAGGTTCTAGAAGGAATGGAGAGAATCCTGGAAGAACTGTTCAGAAGTACAGTAATTGCTAGCAGTTTTCCAAAGTTGAGGCACAGATGCTCATTTGAAGAAGTCTGGGAGGAGGGAGTTTTCCACAGGTCTGGCCTAAGGTATAAAGTTTGTGTAGATGCTGATGAGCCAGCAGATAATGGGGCCTGCCTTCTCTGGTCAGACAAGGTGACGTGAGCAAAAGCCCAGGGCTAAGGAAGCTGTGAGCGTTACTTTTATGTTAGAGAGTAAAGGGGGTAATAATGGTTGAATCCCAGGGCTCTCAGCTATTTTAAAGAGCTTGGATTTCATCTATAAAGCAGTGAGAGGCCATGTTTTCTTTTTTTTTTTTATTTTAAAGAGGAAAAAAAAAGACCAAATCAAAAATTACAGGATTTCAAAACAGTATGATGGGAATTAACAATGGTTGTTATATTACATATTGTTATTGTAAACCAAGTTGCTCAGATTACCAGATATAAGAATGCAAGATTGATCAAACCATTAAAGAGAATAAAAAGTAATAAAACATTAGAAACAACAGAGCTTCATTAAAGAAGATGGTAGGAATTCAACAGTGGTTGTTGTATTGCATATTGTTGTCTTCAAATTAGTTGTTCAGATTACCGGATACAAGCATGCAAAATTGGTGAAGAAAAAAAAATTTAAGCTGATAGATAGATGCAATTAGAGAGCATACTCCTAAGTGAAATAAATCAGAGCTGTGTGTGTAAACATCATATTATCTCCCTAGTGTAAGAATCTGAAAGAGTAAATAAAACCCAGAAGGTACAATTGATATTGTGAAAGGAAAAGAAATTGCTCAAAGGGAAGGAACAACTGGGAAGAGGGAAAGAAAACAAAAAAGGAAAAAACAATACCTATATACAAGGATAGATGGGATAACTACTGAGGCCACAATGTTTTAAACAGATGAGGCACATTTGAATTTCAGACATTGTATTCTCTATTTGCTTCATGGAGAATGGATTGAAGGAAAAACCCTTAAGAAAGAGACCAGATGCAGTGCTCCCAGAGGAAAATGATGGCCTAGAGAAAAGTCCACACTGTGAAAATTGGAAAGTAGAAATTTATGAAAATAGGACTCCCGGTAAGATGGCAACCGGGTAAGCAGCAGAGAAAGATACCCCCGGAGGATCGCCAATGAGACACTGAAATACAGCAATAGAAGAAAGACAAGAAGGAGAGAAATGGGTACCCTGGTGCCCCAGACCCAGGAAAGATCTGAAAGGGGAATTGAAACCCTCAGAAAGAGCAAACGAAACCTCTCCAGGAGAAAAAGCTCGGAGGACCGCCATGGCGCAGTCAGAGGAAGAGAAGGTGGAAAAGGAAGGGGCCACCACTCCACACAAACCCCAAGCCTGCTCCCTCATTCTGGCACACAGCATCTGCCTCAGAGGCCCCTGCTCGCAGAAACATTCCAAATCGGCCAGAGGTAAGCAAATCCCTGAATAGAGGGGCAGAGCATGCGGTGACAGCGCAGCCACAGCCTCCTCCACTGGCCACTCGAGCCACACCGCACTCGGACCTGCCCTGACCCCAATTGGCTCTGCACACCTCGCCCACCGAGGCTGCCCTCTCCTCGCCCTCTGCTCCATCCCTCAGTGCATCCATCCGCCCAGCGGCTCCACAGTACCTCCAACTTTGGACTTGAGTCCGTGCCGCGCTGACCACTGCTGCAGGGATTTGGAGCCCCGCCATGCAGCCGGCCTCGGGCAATGAGCACTGCAGCGCCCCCGCCCCCCGCACTATGGTACTGCCACCGCCGGAGGCATGCTCCCTCGGCCACTGCCCCCAGCACTGGCCCTCGAAGCTCTCCCACTCGTGAACCAGAGGAGGAGCAGCAGCTGCGGATCAGCAAGAGCAGCCAGTTCAGCAACGAGCTGGAGGACCAAGGCTTGCTAGAAAGCAGCACCAGGGTGAAGCCTCACGAAGCCCAGAACTACAGAAAGAAGGCGCTGTGGGTGTCTTGGTTCTCCATTATCATCACACTGGCCCTTGCCGTGGCCAGAGGTGAGCAAAGTCCTGAGAGCTGGTCCAAAATGGGAGAGGAGAAAGCACAGCCCAGAATGGAAACAGCGGCAGTCAGAAGGAATAGTTAAATCCAGTGTGAGGATGGGAGGTTACAAAGGCCAATGAAGCAGATTCCCCACTCGGCAGAAATCTCTCCGTTCAGGGCCCTGAGGCAGGCCAGAGTCAAGGCAACCAATGAGCAGCCCACCACACCCAGCTCTATGCCTGCCCCTAGGATATGGCCTCAGACTTCTCCACTGTGCAAGCAAAAACTAGCAAAGAGTAGCAGAAAGCAATGGAAGCAACCTCAGGACCACAGTAATGCCCAGGGATCCAGTCAAAAAACAAAAGGGAGCAGGAGCACAACAGAGAGTGAGCTGCAGACGGAGGCGGGCTATGCGGTCCCAAACCCTTCTCACTCCAACACCAAGCAGGAAGCATGAGCTGAGTTACCAGGATTCAATTCCCACCCTGAACTCCCTCTCTGAGCACTGTGAGTCCTGGTGGCCCGAGAAGGCACCATGTGATCCTGACAACAACAAGCTGAGTCAACAGGCTTCAAGACTCACTCTAAATGTCTAATATGAGCACCAAGAGAGACTCCACACTGCTTGCATACATGAAAAATGTACGAACCCATAGCATCAAACTACATGAAAAGCAGCAGTCCTGGAGCCTCAGAGACAACATACTCTACACAGCAGACCTGAGAAAATCCTCCAATTCTTTTCGAGAACTAATGACTAAACAATACACACCATGGTCTACCATGGTGAGCACAGGTGGAGGAGATCTCACACCAGCATCCTAAGTGCACTCAATGCCCAACAAGATTGAGTGGTGGAATGAGGCAAAGACATGGAACTAGGGTGTAGTCCCACCTCTCTAGCTGGGAGGGGTTAGTCTCTAAAGACATTAATGCCCTATGAGGGGATACCAGGCACTTTGGTGGGGAGCTCAGAGACCTGAGGGGGGAGGGGCCTCCCTTTGGGTTGCATGAGAGCCCTGAGGACCTAGACTGAGCCTCCCACAGAGCAGCATTGGGATGGAGTCTGGGAGTCCACGGGGGTGAACCTGAAGACTTTGATCAGCCAGGGAGAGCTGCCCCGGGCGTGTCTGGCACTCCACTCCACCCCCCCCCAGCCTTACCCGGCCCCCGGGGTGTGCCAGGAGCTCCACCCCACCTCCAGGGTATGCCAGGCACTCCACACAGCCCCCGGAGCTCCACCTGGTCCCCAAGTGTGCCAGGCACTCCACCCGGCCCCCGGGGTGTACCAGGCCCTCCACCCGGACCCTGGGGTGTGCTAGGCACTCAGCCCAGCCCCGGGGGCGTGCCTGGAGCTCCACTCAGCCCCTGGGGCATGCCAGGTGCTTTTCCCAGCCCCCAGGGTATACCAGGCGATCCACTCCACACCCAGAGCTCCGCTCAGCCCCCAGGTGTGCCAGGCACTCCACCCATCCCCAGAGCCCCACTCGGCCCCCAGGGCATGCCAGGCCTCTGCCCCATCCCCAGAACACTGCCCAGCCGCCGGGGTGTTCCAGGCGCTCTGCCCCACCCCCAGAGCTCCACTCAGCCCCTAGGGCGTGCCAGGCACTCCGCCCGCCTACTGGGGTGTGCCAGGTGCTTTGCCTGGTCCCCAGGAAGGCCCTGAAGACTCGCCTGAGCCTATAGACATGGTCACTCTGACAGAGTCTGGCAGTTCACTGTGTAACCCTGCCTACCCTACTGGACACTCAACATCTGTGAGGGATTGCCAAAGGGTGCTTCTCCACTTCCTGCCATAGTAATTTGTGTACACCCACATAATATACAGCATATTTAGAAGCAGCCAAGTCTCTGCCCAAAGTAAGAGCATGAGGGAGTAAATAAACCAAAAGTGCAGTTATTACCAGTGGGAAGATCACTGACAGGGTGGTAGAACAATGGTGAAGTGGAGAAAATTGATTAATTGAACGAGTTATCATCTATATAACTGAGTAATAAAGACAAAGATAACATTATGTAATACAACATCCAGTGGTAACCCCCTGCTATTTTGTCTGCAATTTGGTATTTCCTTTATTGTTTTTGTGTTAACAAATGCAAAGACAAAACTATGTAATACAGCATCCAGTGATTGTTCCCTATTGTCTCCTCTGTAATTCAGTATTTCCTTTATTGATTTTGTTACAACAAATATGAAGATAACATTATGTTATACAGCATCCAGTGACAATTCCCTACTATCTTCTCTATAACTTGGTACTTTCTGTATTGTTTCTGTGTTATTCTGGGTTCTTTTGTCTTAAAAATAAAATTTTAAAGTAAATAAATAATTTATGAAAATAGACATAAAAATAATGGCATTGTCTTAGTCCATTTAGACTGCTATACAGTATCATCCTGCAGGTAGTTTATAAGCAACAAAAATTTATTCTCACAGTTCTGGAAGGTGGAAAGTCCAAGATCAAACCAGAGCGGTTTGGTATCAGATAAGGAAAGGCCTCCTTCCTAGCTAGCTGTCTTTTGCTTTGTCCTCATATAGCAAAAGGCAGGGGATCTGCTTGGACTTCTTATAATGGCACAAATCCCATTCATGAAAGCTCTGCCCTTATGACCTAATCAACCTCAAAAGCCCCCACTTCCTAATACCATCACCTCAGAGGTTAGGATTTTAACAGCAATTTTAGGGCAGCACAAGCATTCAGACCCTAGCAAACATCTAATGATTTGATGGAGCAAAGAATGAAGAGAAAAAATGTAGGATAATATTCTGTTTCTGGCTTAGGGAGTGATAAGGTGGTAGCGTGCCTTAAAATAAGGAACACAAGCAAACAGGTAGGGATTGAATGGAAGGAGGAATTGAGCTCCGCTTGGGCCATGGATCTTGACATAACTACCTGAGTGAAAATGGTCAGGAGGCGTGGCGTCAGGGTAGATCCACACCTCACATCTACAAGATGGGTGATCGTATGAGGTAACAGACAGCATATCATCAACAGAGCCCAGAAACTAGATACCTGGGGCCAATAAATGTCAGCTGATCTTCTACAGGCCTTGAAATCTGGAGACTAAACCAGAACACTGTACCCCTAGCTTTTTGGCTCTAACTGCCCCTGCGCTGTTGACGAAAGAATAGTCCTAGGCAGCGTTAGAAGTCCTTTTCATTTCTCAGGTTTGCACAGGTCCAGATGGCTGCCTGATTGCCTCCCATATGGCATTTGGTCTTTTTTTTTCCTGCTGATCCCCTTTTATTTCCTTTGGCGGCTGCTACTCCTGATGGCCACACTCCCCTTGGCCGTTACTGCTCCTTTTCTAGGTGCTGCCACATCAGCCCTGCCACAGCACCACCTCAGCCGTGTTCCATCACACACAGCAGGCCCCACGGTTGCTCTCAGACATAATGATCCTCTTCCTGACTCTGCGGCCACTGCCGTCTGCATCAGGCCCCTTACAGCTGCCGTTGCCTGCAGACCCAAGGAGGCTTTCAGGAGCAAGCACGGTGCATGCACATAAAATAAGGTGTCTGTTCACATGATTATGGAGGCTGAGCAGTCCCTTCTTCTCCTGTCTAAACAGGACCCAGAAAAGTCATCAGTGTAGTCCAAAGGCCTGGGAGCAAGAGAGTCAATCATACAGATTCCGTCTTACTCTGAAGCCTGAGAACCAGGAGTACCATGAGCTCAATATTAGTGTCCCAGCTGGAGCAATCAGACAAAAAATTCACCCTTCCTGTGGCTTTTTTATTTTTTAAGGCAAGGTCTTGTTAGGTAGCTCAGGCTGACCTCAAACTCGTGGCAGTCATCCCACCTCAGCCTCCCAAGTGCTGGGATTATAGGCACGCAACACAATGTCCAGCTTCCTGTGGCTTTTTATTCAGACTTTCACTGATTAGATGATGCCCACCCATGTTAAGGGTCATCTGCTTTACTCAGTACAACAATTTAAATGCTAGTCTCTTTCATAAATATTCTCATAGACACACCAGAGATAACATTTAGCCTGACATGACCCAGGCAAATTACCACAAGATAACCATCACAGGTGATTAAATGGAGAACATCACTGGCCAAATGGAGAACGAATTTCTGCATCTGCATGTTACTTTCTACTAAAGTTGTAAAGCAGTGCTGTGTAGGCCTCAGTGGAAGTTCTCAGAGAAAACAGTTGTTACCTTTAATTACAGGTCCATCTCTGTAGGAAGCAGTCATAATGAAGTAATTGGTCTGGGCCAGATGAATCTGAGTGAAGATACTACATTCAAAATATCTCATGCCTCTAAAGGCTAAGATTTTCTCTTTTTCTGTCTTTTTGAGACAGAGTTTCACTACGCAGTTCAGGCTGGCCTTGAACTCACTGTGTAACCCAGGCTGGCCTCAAACTCATCACGATCCTCTTGCCTCAGCCTCCCAAGTGCTAGGATTACAGGTGTACACCACCACACCCGGCAGAGCTAAGGTTTTCTAAAGGAAAGCTTCCATGTGTGCCTTCCTTGCATTTTCCCCCAGGAGCCTCCTTAGTACTTCATACAAGATAGGCCACTTTCTCAGCCACCCCACTTGTTACACTTTTCCAATGTACCTGAACTCCAAGCATGGGCATAGCTCGGGTCAAACTGGGCAGCCCACCATTTAAACAGTTAGGAAATTAGTCTTTGTTTTCCAGTCCATCTTCCTCTTTCACACAGAACCAGCATGGAGATTTACAACCAAATCATAAAGGGCAGTATGTCCTGTTGAGAGTAACAACTGAGTTTAAAAACAACTTGCCAGCAGCATGGCAGATCTGTGATAGGATTCAGAATAGAATATAGTTATGATCATACAAAGAAGTGACTTCTATAATCTGATGTGGATCAGCCACAAAAGTATTAGCCACATAAATACTTTAGGGATTTTCAAGCAATCGGGCATTACACTGCTGAATATAACAGAAGATTGGAATGATGAACCAGGGGTACATTTTCTAAAAACAGTCACTTTGCGAGAGAACATGTTAAGATGTGCTGGGTACCCATAGCATCTCAAATGATTTCACAGCCTATCAGATAATACGTGTACAGGTGGTGTGGAAGAGGATCTCAAATCCTGTATGTCAATGGAAATTTTTCTATGATTGGGAAGTCTGTTTGCATAGCTGCTATACAACCTTGGGTTTGTGTCTACAAAGATACTAGCCAGTCCTCTAGAAATAAAATTAGCCATGCTATTAGGCCATTTCAATACAGTTCATTAATTATGTATTTCTATGATATAAAGCAAGAACGAACATTTCTCTAGTGGGTACTCTGATTAGGACTGTGTAATTAATTTGTAGTTTCTATAATGGTCCTTCTAGTTCCCAGGATTTTTTCTCATTTTACATCACAGCTTTCCAGTGTTAGAACAGAAGTTGAAAATCCATCCAGTTATCTTATCTTTACATCATCTTCACACTTAACACCTGGTAACCATTTTTCCTGCCAGTTCTCCTGACCTTCGTGAAGTTTAGCTGCTGGTTACCTCCAAATTGCTGTTGTGCCATCTCAGAGGATAACCACTGAGCCGGCAAAAACTAGCAGCCATGCTTTCCTTGAGGAAGGTCAAAAAAGAAATGATACCACAAACCAATATTTACAGACACAAAATTAAGCTTTAACATGAGAAGAAAAATACTAGGTGAAGGATCTAAATGGATTTATGCTCTTTGCATTGATCTTTCCAACCTTTGGTTCCACTAATGAGATTATTCCTTCTCTAATAAATTCTTTAGGTCAGATACCATCAAATCATTCAAGCTGAGTAGATCACAACTAATCAGTATTTACAAAGGTGATCCATTAAAATCAGGATGAGATGTAATTTTGTAAAAACTGTAACCAGTGGTTTTCTGCCTGGGAACTAGCAAAGAAGGCACCAACCACTTTGGCTTTGATTTGTGAAGCACTAATCATACACATGCCCAGAGGTAATTCTCCAAGGGCTCCTACTCTCCCAGTAATTCTCCAAATATCCCTACATGCCCAGATAGATTTGTTTTGTGTTTTATTTTAATGTGATATTGGAGATAGAACTTAGAGCCTCCATGCTGAGTTACACCCTTAGCCCATTTTGTATTTTGAGACAGGGTCTTGTGGAGTTGCCCAAGCCAGGCTCAAACTTGGAATCCTCTTGCTTCAGCCTCCCAGAGTACTGGGCTTACAGGTATGTGCCACCACACCACACCCAGCCCAAGCAGTACTTTGATTATCTCCATTCAAGTCGAATTGTTTAAAATTAAGCTATTTGACTTTATGAATCAAAGGTTGCAATCATTCATTGTTTTTCCCCCAAGATTGCTATCAATTATGTATTATGTGCCAAGCATAATTCTCAGAGGTAAGGACACAAAAGAGAACAAGGTTGCCTTGGCTTCTCATGAAGCTTACATTCTAAGAGGATATGCAAGAAAAACAGCTGAATCAATATCATTGCAGTGGGGGCTGGGGATATAGCTCAGTGGAATAAGCGCCTGCCTAGCAGGCGCAGGGTCCTGAGTTCAATCCCCAGTACCGCCAAAAAAAAAAAAAAACCAAAATATCATTGCAGGTAGAGTTAAATGCTATGAAGAAAAACATAGTGAGACAAATGAATAGAGAGTGGGGGATGGGGGAGGCAACGTATTTTAGAGTAGTCAGGGCATTCTGTACGGGGGTGAATGGGACCTCCTGAATTGATGTTAAGACAAATGAAGATGTGGGAGATCAGCAAGGCCCCATGAGGACAAAGGTGGGAATGAGCTTGGTTCAAGGACAATAAGGATGTCAATGATCAGAGTAGACTGGGCTAGCTAGGGCAATGTGGAAGATGAGACTGGCAGGTCAGCACAGGCCAAATAATGTAAGGCCTTACAGGCCACGGAAAGGAGCGGGGATCTTATTCAAGCCAGGTAGGGAGCCCTGGGTGGGGGTCAGTACTAATTGTACCATTCCATAAGTCTTATTTTCTCTCTGGAAGAATGGAAGATTCTACAAACATTCCACAAAGATTCTACACACAGCAGCAAATACCCACTAGATATCCAACTGAAAAGACTATTGTAATAAATTGAGAAGCAAAAGTGTTTTAAAACATTTCCATTATCAATGGAATTATTTATTGGGATACAAATAAGACTTGATTTCATAAAGTAAAGAAATAGTGAGGGATATTCAGTTTCACACTATGGTTTCCATCTAAGAGTCTCTACAGTGCTTCTCACCTCTCCCCTAGACACATGCAGAAAAGGCCTGGACAGGGAAACACTGCTTTGTAGACTTGTTTTGGAATTTAGAATTGACACTCTTGCTAATAGGATTTCCTAATGCTCAATGTAATGGAATTTTAATAATTACTTTTATAATAAATCCAAGTAATAATTATAATAAAACGGATTTTCATTTTTTGTTATTTTGTTTTTTTCTTTAGGGAAGAGTATTAATCCTCTGATTCAGACCCTTCAAACCGGCCAGCTAACAGTACAACTTTGAGATTTCACTCTCAGACCAAAACTAGTACAGATGATGACTTCAGCAGGTTTCCCTGTTCTTTGGAAAATAAAAATACTTTTTAATGGCATGAAACGTCTGTTGAGTATATCTGAAAGGAGAATTTCTGTACGCTACACCGGGCAAACAAGAAACAACAGAAATCTAGGACTTCATAGTCTATAAAATGCTATGAGACCATAATGAGAAAAATCCTGTAGTGGAGATGAAATACAGTTTACTACAAAGGAGATTTAGAGATAATGTTTTGAATGTGGTAAGTTTTCAATAACTCACCCTGCAGTGAAAGTGAAGGTAAGTATCAAAGTACATTCTCAACCAGAAGGCACCGAGAAAAGTTTGTTTCACCTTATTTTTTTCTCCTATTGAGGCCATTTTAGCATCATTTTAAAATAAATTAGTAAAAACAGAAAGCAGACCTTAAAATATATAAAGCAAGTATTTTAAGCAAAACGCATATTTTTCAATCCTATACAACTAGAGATACGGCTGTCTTTTTTCTAAGAGGCTTCTGAGAAAAGAATGAGCATAGGTTACAAATAAGTTAGAGCCCTTCTCTCCCACATCTGCCTCTCCTGGAACGCTTTAATTAGAAACACGTTAGCGTAGATTAAAGTCTTAGCCATACTCAGTTCTTACCTTGACCTGAAGAAAACCACACCAGAGAGAACACGCTGCATTATACAATATTGTCAGGTGGTATTCAGCCGCACCTGTGAGCTTAAACAGAGCACCCAGGAAGTAGACTGGAAAGGAAAAAGTGACCCAGAGCATACTGCTGACTTGACTCTTGGAGTGCTTACTCAAGGTCAGAGTCTTGCAAGTCTCAAGCATGCCCTTCCCAGGTAGATGAGTGACGCTTCTGTTCAGGACAGGCGAAGTTAATTTTCCAGTGGGAGTAAGGCCCCCAGCGTACCCTTCAGACATGCTTGGTTGTGAATGTTTGTGTAGGACACAGTTATCAGTAAAGTGGGACAAAATTCAAGCCAACCAAAAAGCAAATCCTTGCATAGTACTGTGAATCCAACGAGATAAAATATGGATCAAAAGGATTATTTTTGCTTAATGCTTAATGAAGCATTCTATATTCTCAGTCTCACTGGACTGTTTTCAACAGGATCATGGGCCCAACAGCTGGAATTCGGAAATTCAGCAACATCTATATAATCAGCCAACTCTGATTAAACTGAAAGAAGACTCTTGGTGAAGGAAGGCCTGCTGCATTTACAATTTAAAATTTAGGGACTAGGATATAGCTCAGTGGCAGAACTCTTGCCTAGCATACACTAAAGCACTGCATTCAATCCTCGCACTGCTCCCCCCAAAATTTCTTTATAAAGAAGTATATAGAGAGGATCAAGAATCTGAGTGGGCTCCTCCCTGTGAAATTAGCCGAGTGTATGAATCAAGAAGGTGGTCAGTTGCATCTGATGGCGCGCTTTAATAATCAGAACCATCTGCCTCTGTACTAAGGCATTCGCTGGTCTAATCCAGCTTACAGCCGACAACCGACTCTTCCCATCATCATGCCCTTGAACAGAGGAGGCTGCGCAAAACCCCTCACTGCTGCGTGTGCTGCTGTCGCGGAGGATATTTGGAGGTTTTGTCTTGGATCTGTTTGATTTGAGGTGTAGTTTGTTCTCAGGTTTTATCTGAGTTTTAGTTGTAGTCTTCCAGGGCAGAGATAATGGCTTTCTTTGTAAAAAATATGATAAGTAACCAGGTAAAGAATTTAGGATTTGGAGGTGGGGTCGAAGAAAAGAAAGAAGAAGGAGGCACGTCTGACCCAGCAGCAGCTCAAGGGATGACTAGAGAGGAGTACGAGGAATACCAAAAGCAGATGATCGAGGAGAAGTGAGTACCGCAGCGCGCTTTCCCTTGGAAAGCAGGGGAAATCCACTCTGGACATGCCTTCTTCAGGGCCCCAGCTTATCTCCCTGTGCTTCTGAGGTTAATTTCCCTCTCTGACTGTCTGTCTCTAACCTGATGAAATTTTATTCGGGCAAAGGGAATGATTCTGTAGCATCTGTGATGCCTCTGTGCTACTTGTATGAATGGAAGTGGAACATACAAATTAATCTACATGGTTGTTCTTAAAGCAGTTTAACATTTCCTGGCTAAGGCGTGTTGTAATTGGCCTCAATTTAATCATTCACACAAACTATGGTGAGTCTAACTATTTTTGGAATCTTTCTTAAGTTCACCTTCCTACCGGGTAGGAAGGTTTCAAATTGTGAGAAGTTAAACTTTCTACCTAAAAGAGAGCCTAAAAGCATACAGTGCAACCTCCTTGATCTTTCATAAAAAGAAAAGTAAAAAACACAACATGACAGTTTTTTTACCGATGTAATTATTAGTTATTAGAAAAATTTGTGGATTGCTTATTAAAAATGTTAGCACACAGAAAAATAGAGTAGTATGATGCATGACCCAAAATACTGATGACATAAAGTCAACAGGAAACACCAGGCCATAAGTGCATTTTAAAAGTCAATTACACTTGCCATGATACTTCCCGTAAATACTTAGCCCTCCTAGCTCTAAAAATAAGGGCATCCTCCTGGCTATATAAAATGTAATAAAAGTAAGATATAACTATTGTAACATTTCAGTTAAGTGTAATGGAATAAGAGTATCACCAATAATCATGTGTCACTATTCAAAGACTGATAATAAGGTAATTTTAAAAGCTTTAAGTAGAATTCCTTATTTAATAATCAACTAAGAACTGAAGCATCAATTACCCTTTAAATGTTCATCATATGTCACAGAAGAAAAGTATGGCTATTTTGCTAAGGAACTATTACATAATAGTTTCCTAAATTCGATCGCTAAGATGATTATAGGTGAAAAGGTTAATGACCCAGAGGAACTAAGGAAGTACAAAACCTGCATTTAGTGGAAACCTTGTCTATTGTATTTTTCTGAAAGAAATCATGATTTCCAACCTACCTAGAATGCATTTTGCTTGGTCCTGAAGTAAATTCAGTTTTTTTTAAAAAAGAAAGAAAGAAAGAAAATGTAAGTGGAAAAATGATGTTGGTGCTAAGATTAAATTTGAGTAAAAGAAGCAACATTCTTTGAATATTGGTCTGCTTTGCTTATAGCATCTAAAATAAAAAGCTATAAAAGAAAAACAAACAAGTATAATGAAGAAAAAGTAAAACAATAGCATTTTGAAAATGGTCAGAAATTCAGATTACACACATGATCATGCCAAATATCATTTAATGATCCCCAGCCAATAAACCACAGATATGGCATTTGTTTAATGTCTTAGCTTTCCTCAATTTTGTTTATGGACAGATCAAAGATCAAATTGGCCAAATTGAATGGTTGGTCAGTAGACTGGGCTGTTTGCAAACTGCCTGGCATTTTCTATGCATGCATGAGAATATTATAAATTTATTTAGTGTCCTAATATAAGAAACAGCGGTAAGACAGTGTGGCACTTTCTTCTCCATGGCAAAAGGGAGGACCTCTCACCCCTGACTTGAGTTTTCAGGATTTTCATTACCTAGAACATGATATGAAGAAGTAGGGATCCAGAATGCCTGCCAGTCAGTCACAGGTGTAGAGAGAGCTACATAGATAGTGCAATATAGATAATAACTAAAACAAATATTAGCAGATAAAAGCCTCTAAATCCATCCTTGCAATTTTTAGAAAAGTAATAGGCTTGGCTCTACTAATTGTAAATGAAAAAATCTACCTAGTAATGCCCTCTACTGTATATGCATGTTTATTTTCCTTTTATGATTAGATTTTTTTCTCACTACTGACAACATTGGTGCTGAAAGAGGTCATGCCTAAATAGAAGATTTACCAAAGAAATTCTTGCACAGAAAATAAAACAACAGTCTGTTGACTTTTCTATTTGACATGGTTATATGAAAGTGCTCCTTTGGTGATGGTTCAACTATTACTACATTTGTAACTGGACTCTGAACTTTGCTTCATTCAGTCATGTTTTAGACCCTCTCACTATGGGCCTGGATCTGTGAGGAATGTACTGAAGTAGATGCCATTAGGTTTTCTTGCCCAAATGTACACTGTACTTGAGTAGAAACTAGCTCCACATTGAACAGCACAACGAGCTTTTCTGAATAATTTGTAAACTACTTCTGGATGATGGGATCTATGTGGCACTAGGATTCACAATGAATTTACAGTTATTTGATTTTCAGCAAAGGTACCAAGATACAAGTGGGGAAGGAAAAGTCAGTTCAACAAATGGTATGGAAATAACTGAAAAATACCCAACTTTTACCCCTATTGTACACTATACTCAATAATTAATTTGATATGCATCATACACCTAAATGTAAAGGCTGAGACTATACCACTTCTAGAACAAACAGAAGAAGATTTTTGCAACTAGTAAGTGAAGGTTTACTATGACTCAGGAAGTAATAATCATAAAGTTTACTTTGACGAGTTAGACTCTATCAAAATTAAAAATTGTAAAAAAAAATTAAAAATTGTTTGCTTCAAAGACAATGAGTAAGTAAGTAGGCAAGACACAGACTGAGAGAAAATACTTGCAAAACATATGTCTAACAAAGGATTGAGATCTAGGACATACAAAGAACTACAACTCAGTAATAAAAGAAAAAATGAGTTAAATCACTGGATAAAACTTCACAAGTATATTCACATAGCCAGTTAGTTCATGCAAAAAAAAAAACTCATTAATATTGTTAGTCCTCATGGAAATGCAAAAAACTTTAAAACACAGTAAGGTACAAATACACACACATCAGAAGGGCTAAAATCAAACAGACACAAAGTATCAAAGGTGGGCTAAAATGTGAAACCACCAGAACTCTTGTCCCATTTACAGAGATGTAAGACAGCACAATCACTTTCTGAAAAGGTCCAACAATTTCTTATAAGACTAAACATACTCAGTTAAATTACCCTACAATCCAACAAAACTCATGCCTAGATATTCACCTAGAAGAAATGAAAATACATGTCCATAAAAAGATTTGTTCAAGAATGTTCATAGCAACTTCACTTACCATCGCCCAAAATAGCCAGCGACTCAGGTATATATCAACAGGAGAACAGGTAAGTGGTGGTAGATTTGTACATAAAATACTACTCAGGAAAAAAAGGAAATATACTGGTGAAAATAAAACATATATGAATCTGAAAGTTTTCTATGCTGAGTTTTGCAGCCTTACAGAAGAGAATATGGTGTATATGATTCCATTTACATGATGCTCGAGAATGGGCAAAAGTCAGTCTCTAGAGGAGAAGGATGGTAGTTGCCCTACAACCAGGGCAGGGTTTGATCAGGAGTGGGGATGAGGGAATTTTAACAGGTGAGGGTGAGGGAATTTTATCAGGTGGGAACAATGTTTTATATCTTTATAGGGTTTTAGGTTACATAAATGTTGACATTTTAGAGTACTGTATGCAAATTTTGCCTCAAAAGGAAAGAGGAATCAGAAATAAATAATGATATGCATACTGACATGTTTAGGGGAAGGGCACTGATTTCTACAGCTTCAAATACATCAATAAGTTGGATAGTGTTCACTTTGGCAGCACCTATAACTAAAACTGGAACAATACAGAGAAGATTAGCATGGTCCCTGGGCAAAAATGACATACAAATTTGTGAAGAGTTTCACATTTTTAACAAAAGAAAAATAATAGGAAATGGGGATGTAGACCTTGTGGAGATGGGAAAAGGCTCTGGGGATGGGAGGAGAGAGGAAGTAAAAATGATTAAGGTGTAATATGTATATCACCAGTTCCCTAAGGTGAATGTAATTAGCATGCATTGTAAATATATGCCAATAAAGTTGAGAAGATAGATAAATGAATGGAGGGTAGACAAATGATACAAATGTACACTGAGATGCACACTGAAGAATCTAGATGGTGGGACTTTGTAAAATTCTCTCAACTTCTTCATGTTTCAAAGCTTTTCTAATAACATAATGGGGGTGGGGAAGGACCTGCTTCTTACTTACACCACAGGTCACTGATCTCTTGAACAAGTCACGTTTCCTATTCGCCTTTCAAAACTAGAAGGCTGAACTCAGACTAGATATTGTACAGATGGAACTGAACTCAGACAGCATCCAAACCCAGGACCCAGCAGTTCAATTTGATTGTTTCTTTGCAGTCAGCGCTCTGTGTAATTGTTAAGATTATTTTAAAACCTAGAATCAGGAAATCACCAATTTTGATAAAGAAAATGGGATTTATTTTAATGTAAGTAATACTTTACCCAAATAAGCTCCACCCAGCCCATGAGCAGAAACCCCTCCAGGCTTCCCCTAGACCCACACCGGGAGCCAGAAGCTGCTGAGAATCCATGCTCGCTCTTCCCATCTCTCACCATTGCTTCTAATCTGCTTAGTGACTTTGTTCTTTTCTCAGCAGCCAGCTCTCCTTTCTGTATTCTATTACCCTGCCCACCTGGCCAGTGGAAAACAGCAGCCAAGGCTTTCAAGTTCACCTGTTACAGCTCTAGCCACCCTTCAAGTCTGTCCTTCTCAGACTCAGTCCCAAATTCCAAAGCAGATTTAATTGACCCAACTTGGTCCAACCAAATACAGCTAGAAAGCAAAGCCATATGCTCAACTGTAGCTACCAATGCTGCACTTCTGTGGGCAGCTCAGCATGGAGGCAGTTTTTTTAAGCTTTGTACGATCCCCAGAGATGTGTGCATTTGTTTGGATCACCATGAGCAAGGGAGTGTGTTTCTAACTAGAATAGTCATGAGTCCAATTAGGTCATCCACAGAGTAGTACCCCAGGATGGCAGCAGGGGAGAGAATCTTCTCTACTTTGTTTCAGGACACCTTCCTGTAACTGGGAATGGAATCTGCCTAAATTGGGGCCTGGAGCTGGTGACAGTGGAGGGAAACAGCTTTTTAAAAGACAGCATTAGCACCCCCTTTTTTTTTTTTTTTTTTTTTTGGCGGTACTGGGGATCGAACTCAGGACCCTGCGCTTGCTAGGCAGGCACTTACTCCACTGAGCTATATCCCCAGCCCAAGCACCCCCTTTTAATTAGTGCCCAGTGATTATAACAGAGTAATGGATTTCCCTGGGGTATTTTCATAAATGCATATAATAAACCTTCATCATACCAAAGGGAAACAACTTTATATTAAGTCCCCAAATACCACGGGCCTCCAAAGGATGTCCTGCTGCTGGATCCAAGAGATAGCACTGTTTTTGCTTCACTAAGAACTATTCAGGGTTTTTTTTTAGAAATGTAGCTTCCTCTCCCCCATCCCAGGGGTTCTGGCCCAGCAGAACTGATATCAGACCAAAGAAGCTGTCTTTGTTGCAAAGGATTCTGAGGCTACTGGTTTTATACCACGCAGTCCGTGGGTAGCTTTGTCAGGAGTCATAACCCTGGCTCTCCAATTATCTCACAAAGAGACGCCCAGTCCCACGTTTTCTTCAGGGTTCAGGTGCGTATTCAGTGGTGAGGGTGACAGAAGAGCAGACATATAGGACATCGTGAGAAAATTCCATATTTCCCAGGTGTCTGCTGGCGACAGGAGCTGAGCGGCGTCCCAGGACACTCCTTCTCTGAACAGCGGCTGGAATGTCCTCATTCTCCATGTCCTTATGATCTTTTATTTTACTTTTTAACTTTTAGGATGGAAAGAGATGCTGCATTCACACAAAAAAAGGCCGAGAGGGCATGCCTCAGAGTTCACCTCAGGGAAAAGTACAGGCTCCCCAAGGTAAGATATTCCAAGCAGAGACAAGCCTCCGCATTTCCTAATTAACAAAAAATGGGGAATGTTTGAATACCAGCAAAGGCTGAGGCGTGTGAATATGTGTATGTCATAATTTACATATTTGCTACGGTGAAAACAGCATTGAGCTGGGAGTTCATGAAAGCTAGACTCCAGTTATCCAAGCTCTACAGAAGTCCATTTCTATTGAAAAAATGAAATCAAAATCTATGGATGACATTTTTATGTAAATACATTGAAAGTACAAAAATTCTACACATAACATGGGGATAATCATGACAGCTGACATTTGTTGAGCTCTTCTTGGTGCCAAGAATATATGCGAATTATGTATTTGCATATTGATTTACATGTATTTGCATATATTAATTCATTGAGGTTCTGTTGTCGCCTTTACCTTATAGCAAAGGAAACAGAACTAAGTAAATACCTTTGTACCATACGCCACACAGCCAAAAAGGCAGAGCCCAGGGTTTTAACTCCCATGGTGTTCTGTTTCTATTTAAAAGAGACAATCAACTGTTTATTTAGGGAGATGACATAGCACTGATGATTGTCACGCAGTGTTATCACACTCAGGTCAGTGCTGGCAGACAGGATGACCGTCTATGGACTGTGGTCTGTAGCTAGGTTCCTGCTGGGAAGAAGACTGTGGACATGGTTCTGATGTACTCTTCATGGTCTCATATCCAGCACAATGAGGCTGAGCTCAGCTATTGTGGCTCATTTCTTCTGTTCTCATTCCCAGTCATCACCTAGGAGACCTCCCAGCTCCTCTAAAGGGCGCCGCCTTCATGTCCCTGTTCAACTTCAGTTCTAGGGTGCAGCCTCCTTTAGAGAACACCTTCCATCTGGATAAGCCAAAGAAAAAGATTCCTCCAAAGTGCAGCATCCTCTCCCAAGAATGAGAGCCGTTTTCAAGTCTGGATGCTTTAGGAAGTGTCATTAAATCAGTTGCTTCACTGGGACCCCGGCAGACCCTTGGCAAAGCTCCCTTTAGAAGCTACAAGCACTAAACAAATGAAGGGCCCATTCTGTCCTTGAGAGGTCACTGCTGACAGTAGAGTTAAAGCTCCCCAACCTGGGGGAGAGATTGATTCCTGAGACAACCACAGCACACAGAGCTCTCAGTAAAAAGAGAAAAACTTAACAATAACATTTAAAATCATGTGCAAGCATGAAATGAATTGGGAAGACTTCCTTGCCTCCCCCTCTCTCTCCCCCACTGCTGATCTTCATCACCTTTGTCCACTATGCTTGCATTTTGCCAGAGGGAAGCTCTTCGTTCTAATTGTCTAGTGCATTTCCTGAAACTCCTTGATGCGTCACTGTCTGGCTGAAAATGTGACCTGCTCTAGGCAGGGATCCTGAATTAGATGCCCTGGCCTCCCCACTTGGACCTATCTGATTTAAGCACCACAAATCTTACTAGGATGAAACAGAAATCAAACACATAGACATACACACACACATGTGCATTCACGTACGCGTACGTGCGCACACACACACACACACACACACACACACACACACACAACTGGGCATGCATCTTCCACAAAAATTGGACTGACTGAAGCTTTTCTTGACAACTGCTCTGTTACCTGTCTGTGAGGATCTAAGGAGAGCTGGATTTCAATTCTGGTTCTGCCACTGTAACATGGTACATCAGCTGACTTTTAAGAAACTATCAGATGGGCTCAGTTTCCTCACCTACAAAATGAGGGCAGTAATACCTAACCTCAAAGGGTAAAGCTTCATCTGAAATGATATAAAGGACCATGCAACGCCTGACGAATAGCACATGCTCCATAGAGGACAGCTCTGATGCTGCTGTTCTGATCTTATTTCTTGATAGTAATAACAAAGGGTGATGAGGACTGGGTGAGCACACTAAGGGTGTGATCAAGGCAACAGCTGGAGGCCCCTGAGACTCAAGAATCTGAGCTTTGGGTTTTTTTTTCTCCCCTACTGGTGAGCTGGAGGTGTTTTTCACAAGAGTGAACATCTTTGGGCTTAGCAGCAAAGTTTAGAAGTTTCCCAGACAGACAGAGAAAGAGAAAAAAATCCCCAAATCTCTACCAAGCTACTGTTTGGAATAAGAGCCTTTCCAGAAGAAATTGTGAAAAAAGGAAAGATTTACAGCCATGAAATGTGCAAATTCAGGCACTCCCTGAAGAATGTTGGTGACTGTATCTGATTGGTTACTGCTCCCCAAAGCCAGCTGTGGAAAGAGGAGGACAGATTAACCATGGAGCCCGGCAGCTGCCTGTGCATGGCTCACCCTTGCACGTATGCCCTTCTTCTGTAGCTGCTGCACATGCATAATGCACTGAGGCCCTCATCTGATTGTTTTCATGGACCTGGAGGAGACCCTGTAGCTCACCTAATAATCTATTAACACAGCCTCATTTCAGTCTCAGAGAAATTGCACCCTGGGAAGGTTGAGTAGTTTTACAAAAATCCACAGCTAGTCAGCCACAAAACAGATTGTAACTCAGGTCTCCTGGCCAAGAAAAAAGAACAAACAAAAGATTTGAACACCACTCCCTCTGTGTCCAGCATGTCTCTCTTTCTGCTTTTAGTTTTCAAATGTTGGAGGGCAGTCTTGAGCTCCACCTGGCTTGAAACTGCATTACACATTTGGGACAACCTGTACTGCGTCACTATCTCAGTCAGGGGTCCCCAAGTCCCACATGTAGCAGTCGGGAGCATCCATTTCCTTGTCAGGTGGTTTGCCAGGGGACCCTGCATGACAGCCTAAACCCTGAATACAGTTCAAACACAGACACGCGAGTCCCTTGAAAGCAGTCCGCACACCTCATGGTCCACTCATTGCAGAGTTACTTTCAGGTAGGGGCCTCCCTTGGGCATTTTAATATTATGATTGCATTTTTATTTGGGGTGGTCTTTTGTTTTTGTTTTTGTTTTTGAGACTAGGTCTTGCTAAGCATTTCAGGCTGGGCTTGAATTCACTATGTAGACCAGGTTGGCTTTAAAGTCAAGGTGATCCTCCTGCCTCAGCCCCCAGTGCTGGGCTTACAGGAGTGTGCTATCTCACCTAGTTCATGATCGCATTTGGTAAAAATTAATTCTACACACATTTCAAGAATTTGTCCATGGTGTGAAAAGTACTAAAAAATGCTAACAATTGCTTGCTTTTTGTAAATATATGGTATTTCTAGCAACCTGTAAAAACAGTACTCAATAGAAGATACACAAAGGCGCAGAGGGGACATCAGACAACCAGATCATATTCCACTCAGGCCATTATCACCGGCTGTGGCTAACTTCCCGCAGCCTGCCCTTGAGAGCCTCCTTTGTTTCTGTGCTGTCACCTGTCACACCCCCATCACCACCACCGCACCCACACACACACCGATGAGGTTCTGGGCACAGCAGGCCCTTGATAGCCCACGTAAGGAGAAAGAGCCCTGGGGGACAGGCTAAGATCAACGCCTGGGTGGCGGCTTCCTCTATGGAACAGGAACAGCTGCTCTGGTCAACCGGATCCTGGGTTGATCTTGGAAGGCCGAGCACTCCAGGACCCAATCCCCGACGCCCCCTGGTGGTTCATGGAGCAGGGACAGGTCCTGGTGGTAGCAGGACTAGGGTGAGCCAGAAATAAATCTCTATAGATGCGCTTGTTTTTAGGGGTTTTTTTTCCTCATTTAGTGTCCATCCTTTCACTTCTCAGGACTGGACTGGATTTTAGATATTTCCATGGTATACTGGGAGAGAGAGAGGTAGCAAACCATAGAGTGTTGCCAATTGCCCAGAAACGAGGACAGTGAGATTCTGATATGCCAGTAATTGCAGGGGAAGCGAAAGGATGGTAATATTGAGCCTGGAGAGAAGACAACTGGGAAGTGAAGGCCATGGGGCATAATCACCTCCCAGGTCGCAAATGCCAGGCATTATTTAAACTCTGACTCCAGAGTGGCACACCTCTGGGGGTTCTGCAGGGCAGGTTTGTACAGGAGCCCTTCCCAGAGCAGTCTTTAGGATAACTGCAGAAGACCACAGTGGGAATTAGCTAGGCACTTGTAGATGCTGCATAAGGAGCCAGAGGCCTTGGGCTGCCAGAAGATTCCCTAGGGTTGGGACCGAGAAAGCTACTGCAAACTCTTACAAGCCTAAACAAGTGGAGGGAAAGAGTTGAGAGAGGCAGGCACACAGCAGCCCTGGTGTTCTGGGAGGTCTGGACCAGGTAGGAAGTCTTAGGTTGGGAGTGGAGCCACAGACCTGAGACATTACCTGGAGCCCCTCTGGGTTCATGTCAGGAACATGTTACTCGTCTCTTGCCCCCAACTCTCTAAATTCTCTTGCTAGAACAAATTTGGGTTCCTGGCCAACCACAATACTTAGTCTTCTTGACACTAGTGTCTGAATGGTATTTCTTTCCATTAAACTTATTTTTTTATATTCAGAACTTATATATCATAGGTGCATACTCAGTGCATAACCCAAAAATTATACAAATTTAAGGATTTTCTGGAGATCCCAAAGTTTACTGTGTACACAGGGACTAGCCCCTCCTTATTCTCATCCATTTCACAACCCATGCTCCTCACACCCCTCTGAACGATCATCCCCATGGCGGTACACTTTACAGCCCATGGCACTGTCCAACAAAGAAAATGCTGCTGAGCAGAGGGCTACTGTCACCAGGACTTTAGTGAGCATCTAATAACCTTTTCCTCCCTGCAAGTTTACAGAATATATATCCTTGTGCCCTCTTATATAATCCATGTTGGGTAAGCAATCATAGTAGTAATATTTACAGTCCACAGGGAACTGGATGAATTCAAAGCGTCTTCTGGTTAACAAGTGATGACTCCCAGGTACCTCATTCACAGTTCCCTGGGGTCAGCATCACAGTGGTTTACACAACAGCAGGAATCAGTTCTGGATCCTTCCTCATACCAAAGCCCAACAGGGAGCAGCTTTGAGAAAATGTCGTCCCGGGAGCCGTCAGGTCTAATGAGGATAACTACATCACATTTTGGAATAAGAACTGTATTTTCTAAAGAAGTTATTTGGCCGGCATTTCCTATTAGACAGTTTCACTTTATTGGTGACAGGGGAAAGCAAATTTGTAATCTTCAAAAAAGGAACAGGGTCAGCCCCTAGCCCCCTAGACAATCAGCCAAAAACAATCCAAGTTTATTGTTAATTGCTGATAACATTCCATTTGTCATGTCCAGGTCTTTTGATGACAGCTGTTCATTTAGTAATCAGATAAGTAGCCAAACAAGTGCAGTAATCAGGTTGCAGGAGCCTGCAGTGTACACCTGTGTGTATACATTTAGGCCCGTCGTTACTGTTCATGTACCCCTACCAGCCTTATACGGGTTTCCTGCAGTTTTCAGTTATAGACCACTGGAAGTCTTAGGATGTGTAAAGGAATCCAACATGCTCAGGTTAGTTTGGGACCATGTCCAGAAATTATTCCCAGCCTGCACCTTCATCTTCTCCTCTATTTCCTTCACCTTCATGAAGAAGGTCCCATCCCTTTCCCAACCAGTGCACACACAGCACTTTCTGGGTGACCACATCTTTCTAAATCTCTTTTCTTCAGCAAGCCTGGCTCTCGCTCTGCAGAAATCTCTTTCCTCCAGACGTTCAGCGCGCTGTCCATGCCCAGCAGAGGGCCTGCCTTTTCTTTTAGGGCCTTTTGCTTTGTCTAGCACCAGTGGTCACTTCCTCCTTGAAGCGCATTCTCTCCTCTGTTCCCTCTTTTGGTGCTTATTCTCCTCTTTGGTTTTCATTTTCCTCCAACTCTTTGTGTTTCTCATGAGTTACCCTCCTACAATTGGCCTCCAAAATTTGCAGTGTTCCGGGGCTCTCCTCACCAGCTCTGTCCCTCACCACGTCTGCACGTTCTCCTGGGATGGCTGCATCCCGCTGTTGCTTTCAGCTCCCATCTCCACGCGGCTCACTCTCAGTTCTGTGTCCCCAGCCCACATTTCTTCCTGCTTGCTGCTGCCATCTCCCCTGACCTGGACACCTCAGAAACAGCACACAGCACCTGCAAAACACACTGTTCCATTATCCCCCAAACCTGCTCCTCCCTAAGCCTCCAGTACTGATTCTCTCAGCTCCCCAAAGCCCGGCTGCAACTAGAAGTCACCCTGGACTCTGCTCTCCCTGCTCCAACCTCACACCCAGTAACACACCAAGTCACCCTGAGTCGCCTGTAGACAACACTCAGCTTGCCCCCAAGTGCAAGCCTCATCGTTTCCCACCTCGGCTGTGAACACAGCTCTTGTGTAGTATTGCTATTTTGAGCCTCAGAGCTGTAGAGTGAGTTTCTCAAGATGTAAATCTGTTCCTGCACCTTTTCCTGGCTTTTGAAAATAAGGCTTACCCTGAATTTTTAAAATGAAGTCCAGAGACTGATCTGCACACCGTGGTGTAACTTCTCTCTTTCTGGCCTCACCTCCTGCTGCTTCCTGCCTGAACCGGACACTCCTTTCTGACCCTGTTCACCATGGGCTCTTTTCCTTTTGTAAGATTTTGTTCCAGTGATGCCTCATCCAGAAATTTCTATGACCTCCTTTCCACCTCCTAAGGCTAGATCAGTCACCTCCTCCATGTCTGCATTAACACTGACACTGTGGTGCTTGTCTCCGTGTCACCTGACAACCCTGAATACGCATGCCCACTGAGTGCTCCTTGACAGAAGAGCCGACTTTTCATCTTGGTCCCCAGTGCCCAGTATGTGGCCTGGCATACAGGAGTTGCACACTGATGCACATGCGCCTACACGCACACACGCACGCGTGCACACAGTGTCTGCTGGAAGGATGGATATTAGTTGGAAAAGGGGAAAATATACTCAAAGAACAACATATCAAAAGTCAGCAGGAAGAATTAATCTGCCACAACTTTTCATGAAAAGAAAATATCTGGATTGACACTGCAGTTTTACGTGAAACACAAAAAGTATATTATAATCAAAATGTCATATTTCTTCAAATACAAGGAGTCATGTGTTTTAAATAAAGCCACAAGATTCTTTCCAAAGGCAAACAGGTCCTCTCCCCGGCCGATTAAGAATGTATATGTAAGTCAAGCCAAATTAATAAGAGAAAACAGTTCCACAATGACCCCTAATCCTATTAACAGAATTGTCACTCTAGGTTAGTCAGTGAAGAATACTGCTGTACCCCTGCTGAGCTATACGATTTAGTTACACCTGGTGTTTGTCTGCTGTATTAAGGGCGTGGTTCATTTTGAATAAAAATGAATATAGAAAAAACTCTCAGTAGAGGTATCTTCAAACACTGAGAGCTCCATTCAAATTGAATTTAAAAGTTGCTTCTTAAAAATTAATAAAGAAGATTTTTGAACAATCTTTGCAGCCTCTTTCAGATTTCAGCTCTTGGGACTGCTCAGCAGGGTCTGAAACTCCAAATCATCCTGCTCTGCAGCAGCTGTTTCTGGTGATGCAGAGGCCACCAGAGGTCCCCTTGGCCACCCAGTCCTCCTTTCCCTCCTCACCCTGCCCCAGTTCCATTTGCTCCTCCTCCTTGGGCCCTTGACAGAGCAGGAGACTGAATGTGCAGTGGGGCACGAGGGCAGGAAGAAAGCATCTCGGGACACTAGTGAAGCAGGTCCCAAGGTGTCTTCCATGGTCACTCCCCTCACTCTCTTAGTCCCCAGGCTGTCCTCCCTGAAAGGGGTTACAGATCACTTCCCCTCCACACATGAGAACACCAGCTCAGTCAGAGAAAGCAGCTTCTCAGATCACACAGCCTGTAAATGACAAAGAAGAACCTGACCCCCACAGGCCGTGTTTCCCAGCTAGGCCATGTTCCTAACATACCCTCATCACTCCAAGCTTTGGTGTCCTCATCTGTATGTGAGGAGCTCGGATCAATGAGCTCTAGCAGCTTTCTCACTCTCTGTAAAAAACACATGCAAGGCGCACAGAGCTGGCATCTGGAAATTCCCCTTCCGCGCAGGCCTCAAATGCCCATCTTTTAATCAAAAACTAGTGCCCTGCCAGGTTCAGTAGCTCAGGTTTGTGATTCCTAACTACTTAGGAGGCTGAGGCAGGAAGATTACAAGTTTAAGGCCAGCCTGGGCAACATGGCAAGAACTTGCCTCAAAATCTTAAAAAACAAAGGAGCTTAAGGCTATGACTCATTGGTAGAGCACTTGTCCAGCATGTGTGAGGCCCGCGGTTTAATTCCAGTACCACCAAAAAAAGAAGAAAAGGAAAATTGAAAGAAAATTGATGCCCATTATTCAAAAAGACTAATCCACAGCATCTATCCTTTTCTGAGTAGGCTGGGGACATGACTGGCAGCTAAGCGGAAGGACAGCAGCAGTAGGAGAGGCCAGCAAGCCAGACACGGGCCAAGCCACACAACGGAATCAACGGGGAAGCTTCTCAGGGTAGCACCTTACGTGGAGCCAGGACAAAGAGAAGTAACTTGTGACAAGTGATTGCTGACAGCAATGACCACACACACATAATGCAGACAGTGGCTCCTAGCTCAGTTCCAGTATGCCTAGCTGGTTGGTTGGTGTGCTGTATACCAAAAACATTCCCACTAGAACCAAAAGCAGATTTACCTAGCATCAGTCACACCAAACTGACTAGACTGAAAGAAATGAACATTCAGCTTATTAAAGTTAGAGACTGTTTATCACTATAGCTCAAATGCAATCAAAAATGGAGGCCAGCATATCAAGACCCCAGGAGCAGCGAGTCTGAAACTCAGGGTGGTGTCCCTCACAAGGAATGACAGCAGCGGGATATTGGGGCTATTTAAATAATGAGGTAGTAAGCCTGGCAATAAAGATAATAAGTTTGGCTAAAAATAAGAGATTAAGATGGATTCTGGCCAGCAGGCATAAAAATAATTAGCTCTTAAATGCATTGAACAATATCCCAAGTTGATAAGATTTCTAGAAAAGAGATCTCTGAAACTGAGCCTCCAAGAACAAAGTGCATATGCTTAGGGACCTATACAAATAAGTCCCTAATCATATGCTGGGTCCAGTCTCTGGCTCACCCATTTGTTCAGGCTCTTGTCTTCAGCAGCCTCCACCCCGGGATGCCTCCGGTCCACAGTGATGCTGATTCACATTGGCTGTGATTGCACTTGTATTTGGAGACTGTAACGAAGCATTACCGCCTTTCCCTGAAGTGTGAATTATGTCAAAATATTCCTCCCCAACCACCACCTAAGACTTGTCAGTGGACAGCAGATAGTCTGGACAAGACAGTCATTATTTGAGTGGGAGACAAGGTTCCGTCTGCAGGGTGGTTCATTAGAAGGGCGGAAACAAGGCTGCAGTGTCCTCCGATCGGCCCCAGGGATGCTCCTTAATTACTTGCTCTGTCCCTCTTGTCTCTTCCGGGCCTGTGCTGTCCTACCCTCTGGCTCGCTCTCCAGGTGCTCTTTATCCCAGGAGTACTTTCCCCAGGGACCTGGACACAGAGCTGCAAATTTCCCACTGAAATATTAATAAACACAACCACCTTTTGTCCAGGGCTGGAGGTTTAGGAGGCTTTTTCACAGCAGGCCCTGCTCAGTCTGCTCACTAATCTTCTGTGCGGCCCTTTGCATTGGGCATCAGATATGGGAGGTAACTTGCCCAAGGTCCCACAAGGAAAGAATGACAGATGTGGGACTTGAACCCAGGTCTTCTGACTGGAAGTCCCACAGTCTGGCCCATTGTAGGCCCCCTTGCTGGGTGCAGATTTTACATCTAGCCCGGCTCTCTAATCCAAGGTCCCAGGCCAGCTCATTTGGTGAGGACCAAGTGCTAATGAGACCAGAGGCCCAAGTTTAGTTCCAGGGGCTTCATTTTGTCCTCTAGTTACTCACTGGCCCCAGTTTGCTGTTCCAGCCCTAGTCAAAATTGTCCAGAGCACAGTCACAGCCCAGGTCAGCTGCTTCCCAACTGGAATGACCGCCTGAAGCCGCGGTGCTGCTGGTGGAGGGTGAGTAGCATTGTTCCTCTAGCACAACTGTGGGTGCAGGACTCTAACCCCGGCCTCTGCCCACAGCGGATGCTGCCTTTAGCTCTGGACACCTGGGGCTACCTGCTGCGGGCCCCACTCCACAGGTTCCCTCTGTCCCTCCTTAGCCACAGCCCTTCACATCAAGGAGGGCAACATAGCAAGGAGTCTGCATTGAGGAGTCTGCAAAGCCCATGGGCCATGCCCCCCAGGTCCCTTCCCTTTCACTCTGGCTACTCCCTCCACCCAGGCTGTAACTGTTCCCCATGCTTATTGGTGTGTTGGGTCTGGGCTCCTGAGAGCACACTGAGTTGCTTACCTGAGGAGTGGTGTGGGGCTCGCTGACCAGGTCCCCAATGCACCTCCCAGTAAAGGATGGAGCCAGAGACTGGGGAATCTGCAGGCCAGGCCATGAGCCAGGGACCTCCGTCAGTACTCATGCTCCACAGCCCTCAGAGCTGAGAGTGAGCCTGGCCAGGGGAACAGAGAGCTTGGCTAGCTGGCTTGTCTTCTCCTACAGTTGATGGCCTAGTGACAAAAGGAAAAGGAATGTTTGTTTTGTTAGGAAAACTGGGCGTGTGGGGTAAAGATGAGAGTCACCCCTAGACCAGAGTTGGGGTGCCCAGAGAGCGAGTCCTCCTTGTAGGTCTGACCTCCACCAGCAGGATTATCTGGAGCAAATTTCCCAATCGCCTCTGAAGATCATCGTTTTTAAGGATAGCTACCACCAGTTTAACGCATAACAGATTCTAAATAACTCAATTATCATCTAATTGATCCTCCACAATTCTAAGGCATATAATACAACTCCTAATTATAGATAAAGAAATAATGTTCAGAGAGGTTGGGTAAGGTACTTCAGATCTCACAGCCTGTAAGTAGTAGGGTTAATGTTCTCACTCAGGTAATATGACTCAAGCCCATGCCCTTAGCTCTAGGCAGCACTGCCCCAATGGGAATAGAAAGACAGCAGACAGTTAAGAAAACAAGGCACGTTAAGGAAGTGTCTTGGTTACTTTTCTCTCATTACTGAGGCAAAATACCCAATGCCCAAAATTAAGGAAGGAAAGGTTTGTTTAGTTCACACTTTGTAGAGGTTTCAATCTGTAATCAGCTGGCTCCAAGGCAGGGTGGCATGGTAGGGGGCAACACTTCAAGGAGGCAGAAGACAGCAAAAGCAGCGAGAATAAAAAGGGGCAAAGCAAGCCTCTTCTCCTCCCTTACATTGTAAGCAAGCTACATGCCCCAGGGCTGGCATAGGGTTCACACCTCTCAGTGCCTCCTCTTGCACAGGATGAGGTTGTTTGCGAAGTGAGGACCTTGGATCCCTGCTGAGTTGCTTTGTTAAACTTCTAAACTTCTCAAGTTGACACAATGTATCAACCTATACAGAAGGGGAAACAGTGCCTACACATTTGCCTTGTACTAAGACTGCTATCACTCCCTGAATCACTGAATAAATAGGTACTGACTGTGTCTCCATCTAGAAAATCTGCTGGGTTTTGAGACAGAAAGGAGAGCGAGCTGTAGCCAGTCTTTAAGAAATGCAAAGCATTGCATCTAGACTGGGCAGCATCAGAATTACTGGGTGGGCTCGCTAGGTTGAGCTCAGCCCACTCAGGGTTTCTGAACCAGTAGGGCTTTGTAGAACCTGAGAACATGGAAAATGAGCAAGGTCCCAAATGTGCTGATGCTGCTGGCTCATGGACCCCACTCTGAGAACCATTTCAGTAGATGTTGGGGCAATCAAAATCCCTTCTCTGAGCTGTAAAGCAAAATGCAATCTCAATGATTACCTTTCCCCTGGCAAGTAGCATCTGGATAAAATAAACCCCAAAGTCCTTCCTTGAAGGAAGAAAGGACTCCAAAGCTTCTCTGGAGTCAGCAGGGTGCTCAAGGTTGGCTTTGCTAAGTTCTCCCCTGGAGCAGGAGACAGAAAAGCCCCATCCCTTGTGAGCAGGGAAGGCTAGAGCTTTCATCAGGCCTGCAGCTGCCTGAACCTCCAGGCCACAGCCTTTAGTCTGTAAGGGTCAAACTCAGTGATATGCACAAGGATCTCACTACTAACAAGAGAGGAGGTGCTGGGATCTCCAGGACCATCTTTTCAAACCACTCCATTTGATTTGGGGACGCATCGGAGAGGGCAGATATCTCCCTTTGCACAAACTGAGCAATGACTCGGTAAAGTCTGCTTTTCCCACCCCTCCTGCAGAAATGCTCATAGGATGATCAGCTAGGAAAACAGCCACTAGGGTGGATAAATAAAAATTAAATAGTAATGCAAGATTGGCTGGGGGCCCCTGGAGATTAACTAATTAATCCCACAACAGTTGGACGAGGAACTAATTAATCCGTTAAGCACTTGGAGGGTTTGAGGCCTCAGCCAAGTTCAGGGAGAAAATACACTCATCTCCTGAGGTCTTCAGGGATGGACCCTCTAAGGACTGTCATCCCCTAGGGCCTTTATCTTCTCCGCACCAGGAATCTGCCTCCTCAGCTCCTTCTGAAGCCCCTCTTCCGGGGAACCTAATAAAGGAGCGTGCCAGGGCAAGGCTGGCAGGCTCTACCCAGCCCACTTCACAGATGGGAGCCGCCACTTGGACCTAGAAACAGCTAACGTTTCTTTCTGGCCATTTCTAGCCACCCAGGCAAGGGGCATGCTGCTCTGCTCTGAGTGTTGGCTTTTGGTCCATCCACAAACTTAACAGGTGCTGCAGTCTTTCATGAATCAAATCAGTGGTCTGATTAAGGTGATCATTTCATTTCTATGTGATTTCAGGAGCTTTGATTAACAAGTGCACAGCTGATCACAACCTATAGAGGTGGACCCTAACCTAGGTTTTCTCTGTCATTGTCTTTTCAGACATCTTTTAATCTTCTGTACTCCTGAAACACAGTTCACCTCTATTGCAGCCTGATCAAAAATTGTCTGAGAGTCGCTATCTGGGAATGTTAGCTACTGCAGCGCTTTCCGTGGGGTGTATTTCTTTATGTTGTTCTCTCATTAGGAAACAGTGGGCTCCATAGTGTAATTACAAAGGAATCCCAGAGACCAGGCAGCATGTACCAGGAAACCCTGAAGGGGTTGGAACCACAAAATGAAAAGTGTTAGGCACCCTGGTGCTAGTGTCACAGCACTGTGTGCCAGCTGGAGCCTTGGTCCCCATGCTTCCCGTAACACACATGTGCTGTCTGCCAGGCCCAGTTCCAGGCACTAATTGGGTAAGTCTGTGTTTAACATGATGCTGGGTCCCCAAAGGGTTCACAGAGGAAGAGAAAGGGCGCTGGTTGCTCAGAACTTGCCACTAAAGCATGATGAGTATAATGGTGAAGCCCTGTCTGGCCACTAACAACCTGAACCTACTCCCTAGAGGGGTCAGTCAGGGCGCAGGATCAGCCAACATGGGACCAGCAGGCTCTGCCAAACTTGCAAAGCTGCCCTGCAGGGGGGCAGAGTGAATGTCCCAGTTTTAATGTACAGAGAGGGCTTCTTAACACTCAGGCCCTGTGGGGCCTGCACCCAAGTTTCTGACCCCATAGGTCTGAGGCAGGCCAGAGAAGTTATTTCTAACAGGCTCCTAGACGATGCTCATGTCATTTGTCCATTTGACCAGAATTAGGGAACTACCAAGTTAGAAGGGTCTGGTCAGCATGAGGCTCAGCAAAGGAGAGACCTCCAAACCCAGAACTCTGGCCTCGCTGACTGCCAGCAAGACAGGGATAGGGCGTGTGGCAGTCAAATGTGTCAATAGTTTATTCATTCTCAACAGATCTGCATTTTCCTGCTGCTTTTATACTTTACTTAGTGTGTCTTTATTTTTCACATAGAGTGAAATGGATGAGACTCAAATCCAGTTGGCTGGAGATGATGTGGATTTACCCGAAGATCTTCAGAAAATGGTAGATGAAGATGAAGAAGAGGAAGAAGATAAGGATTCTATTCTTGGGCAGTTACAGAATCTCCAAAACATGGACTTGGATACCCTAAAAGAAAAGGCCCAGGCCACCTTCACAGAAATCAAGAAGTCAGCAGAGCAGAAGTGTTCTGTGATGTGAGGGGTCGGTGGGTTGGAAGAGGGCACCAGCCACCAGCAGGAAGACGTGGCTCCTTGGGGGCATTTTGAGCAGCACGTATTCTAACATAGCAAACACCGTTAGGAAAACCATGATGGTAAATATGTCGACAAACACGTAGACAATAATTTGGTTACTCTAAATGTTTCTGGAAGAGCATCTAACTAGTCCTTACATCAAGAAACATACTTTCATTTTAGTTATAAGTGTAACTGTAAAATTTCAACTGTAAATGCAGAACACATATCTGCTTAAAGGTCTTTGGGACAACCAGGAAAAAACCAAAAAAAGCAAATGTCAGTTCCTCTTCAGCTCTCTTCCTTAGAGGCAGCATCTCACCATGTCCAACCACTGGCAGAATATCAGTTCCCTACAGAGAAAGACGTGGAGGGCTGGGGTGTCCACCAGGAGCCACAGCTCAGGCGCCGCGGCAGTCAGAGGTTATACTACCTCCTACTCTCTGCTTTTGAATGTTGATGATGATGCTGATCATATTTGGCTATTGGATGGTCAAAGATGAGAAATGGAAGCAGGGAATACACTTTGCCAGTGCTGTGATTGGACATTACCATTCTCTTGGGCTTGAGGGAGGCAAAGGGAGAGACCAAAAGACAACTAGGAAGGCTATAGTTATTTATAAGTTGAGTTCAACTCCTCCTACCTGAATTTGGTGATAGTAATGGAAACAAAGAGGGCAGACAAACACAGTGTTAGATTAAATCTAGCCAGGTTTAGTGGCACAGGCCTATAATCCAGCACTCAGGAGGTTGAGGCAGGGTTTCTGTGATTTGGAGACCAGCCTGGGCTACATAGTCAGTTCAAGGCAGGCCCAAACTACAGAAACCCTGTCTCAAAAAACCAAAACTCAACAAAAAAAAGAAGTTAAATCCAGGTTTCTTTGTCTCTCTGTCCCCTCCCTACTTTTTCTCCTTTCCTCCTCTCCTTGTATTTCCCTTCTCTCTACTTCTCCCTGTCCTTCCTCTCCTATCCTTCCCAATCTCAGCACCTTCCAGTACATCACACCGGCATTCTGTGCCACGGTCTTCCATCATAGATACCAATGTCTTTTTCCTAACAACTGTTCTCCCTCAAGGGAATTATTCAAAAGACTGTGTAGGTTTCCCATGAAACATTGAGAGTACTTTAACCACTACCACTCAAACCAAAACAAAATTCTGGTTTTCCAAAGAAACTAATCACAGAATTAATAATGCTCAATGACAACTTTATTTCATTAAGAATGACTCTATTTGAGGAAAAGGGAACTAAGACCAAGAAGTCAGGAGTAAACCTGTTCTCTACCCAGAGTTCCTCAATCTGTTATATAAGAAGCTGCTCTGTATTATAAAAATATGCACATGGCACAAATTATTATAGCTCCAGAGCCTAAATCCTTGGCAAAGTTTAGCCCTTTGTGGAAGTTCCTGGAGAACATTGATGCGGTATTTGAGGCTGATCAGCCTCATAATCTACAAACCTTAGCATCCTTAGGTATGTTTTGAGACCATACTTGTCTTCTATCAGGACCAGCATGGGAGTTATTATTTGTTTTATAGATAAAATTTTAAAATACTCATTGCTTTTAAAACTAGAAAATAATAGGTAAGATTTATACTCAATTTGATGCCTGCCTCTTCCTTATTGTTGACGGGGTGCTGGGGTGGGTGGGTGACAGATAGGGGTTGTGTGGGCCCTGTGTTTGTACACTTTGCTATGATATATAATACTATGGTTGCCAAATTATTCTATCAACCAGCTACAGGGTGACATGGAAGACCTGCTTTCTTATAAAAGGAGGCGCAGCCAATATTGCCAAGGAAATCACTAAAGTGGTGTTCCACCATAGCAACCAAAATCACTCCAATACCACATGGTTACTAACCCAGTGGAGCTACACAGCTGTTAAAAGACCGTGCCTATGATTTCTCACATATCACAACATTCTACACCATAATGTGATAGCACACCGCAACACACCACAAAACCCATAACATAGTCCATCAAGTCATACCATATCATACCATACGTAGAGTATACCATATTACATCACACCATACCATAGCATATTACATCATGACATCCCACATCACATCATCCACATCATCCTAATCAACCAACACCAAATCCCATGTGTATCAGGTTGGGGCAGAGAGAGTGGTGTTTTAGCATGTTCAAAAGACTCCTCTCGAGAGGATACATAAGTACTGTATCTATGCCTGTGATGTTGACTGGAATAGAATAATCTTCCATCATCAAAACTGAGAATCCAACAATTTTAAACAACTAGGAGTGAATCTATTCCAAACTCACATTTACTAAAGAAATCTCTTCCAAGTTATCTCTGCTAAGCCTTGTCCAAAAGCTTCTAGTAGTACAGAATTTACCATCAGCTGCTGCAAAAGAACTCAGTCACCAACCTTTCCATTTGTAGATATCTATAATTGTTAGCAAGTCCTCCCTTGTCCAAAGCTGAAATTGGCACAGGGTCAACCATTTCATGGTTCTGCTGTACGGGGTTACACAGGCTATGCCTGAGTTGTCTCTCAGGCCTTCCATGGTGTCCCCACTCAGTTTTCTCTTTTCCAGGGAAGAGGCCCTTCTTTCAATCAGTTCTCATCATACAGTATTGACACTGTTAGCCCACTAGCTACCCATGCCACCACTGTCTACTCTGACTGTCACCCTCTAGGAGTGAAGCTCGCAGTGCAGAAAACTACAGTCCTATCACCTTCCATACCCCACCACTGCATTCAATAACTGAAGCCATTTCTGAGTCCACTCAGGATCAGGAATTGAAATTTTAGCCCCAATTTCACTAAAGCATCGCCCCAGACAAGTCATGTGCTCTCTCTGAAATTTATTTTCTAAAGAGGATAAATGAAGGAACTGGATTGCTTTACATTCCTTGATTCAGTCTGTGCTTTCAGGGTGATCGATTGTAAATGGGAGGTTAACCTGTGAAAGAGAGCGCAGGAACACGCTGTCCCTGCTGCAGAACTAGACTTCAGTTCCTTTTCCAGCCCCAGCTGGGCAAAGGGGCAACAGCCAGAAGTAAGGAGAGACGGAGCTTTGGTATCTAAGTCTAGAGATCAGGAAACATTTCCTTTCGGCCAGAAAGAACCATCAAAGAGCACAGGGAGAGATGCTGAAGAGTAAGAGCCAACAGACAAATTAAAGGCCTTTCCAATTCTGCCTTGGGTTAGTCTAGCCCCAGTTAGATGTGGACTCGCACAGCACAGTGAATCAGAAGCTCTACTGCTGAAAGAATTGACATAGTGAACTTAGATAGTCAGAGGCCAGCTAATCCAGTTTGTGTGTTACATAAGCTCTTCTGTTTTGCTCTTGGCACTAGAAATTTGGCCAAATTAACACTTACAAAGAGAACCATTGGAGACAGGGAGAGAAGTGAGGTAAAAAATGAGCAAGCTGAGGATTCTAGCCTCTGGTAAGAGAGGACTGGCTTCTCTGTTTTAGGATGAATCCCCTTACTGATAACAAGTATAAACTCCGGACACAATACAGGAACACCTGCCTAAAGGCATTGGAACTTTTTGCTGAAAAAAAGTAGTTCTACACTACAGAAGAGTCAAATCTAGACTTAGAAGAAGAAAACGTCCTGGTGATATAGCCCTGATGTGTATAGATTTCATTTGAGGGCAGAACCTAGTTGAAGGTAACTAAAAGTCAGGAAGAAAACCTGCAGTTTGGGGTGACCACCACAACTGTAAAATGAGAGAGCAAATGTCAGAAAGGAACAAGCCATGAAAGGGGAGTTCCAAATCCTTCATTTAAAGTACATGCAAAACACTACCTGATCGCTGATCTATGTGTCTATCAGGCAGTCTCACTGCCCCGTAAGGCAGCATACACTGAACTAGGAACTCTGTTGCTGCCCCCTTAGCAAAAACAGCTTTTGGAATTTGAATCAAGTCAAGTGTGTCGATGGCCAAACACATAAATTTTGTTTTTGTTGTTGTTTTGTTGGGTTTTTTGTTGTTATTTGCTCGCTTTTTGTTTTTTGTTTTTGAGACAGGGTCTCACTGTGTAGTTCAGACTGGCCTTGAACTTGCTAGGTAGCCCAGACTGGCCTCAAACGCACAGTAATCCTCCTGCCTCAGCCTGCTGAGTGCTGGGATTACAGGTATGCACCACCACACCTGGCATCAGATATATAAGTAAATGGGAATAATCTTCATAAAAACGTACCAGAACTCAGCAAGTAAGTGGAAGGGAAGAAATAATGAAGGGTACAGATGAATAGAATATGAAACAACCAAAAGAAAAACAGATAAGAAATTAAAAAGTTGGTTCTTTAAAAAGATCAACAAAGTTGATAGACACCTACCTAGGTTATCCAAGAACAAGAGAGTACTCCAACTACGACTGTCAAAACTGAAAGGAAGTCTATATTACACATCTTACAGACATTAAAGGACAATCAGAGAATATTATAGAGAACTTTATGCCAATAAATCTGACAACTTTCAAATAAAAGTTGACTTCATAAATACTGATTCAATGTAAACAGCATAGGATGGTGATCTGGCTGCAATGTCTGTCATATCATTGACCACCAGGGTTGATTCGGCTGATCTGGCTGGCTAGGCAGTGTCCCCTCACTCCCTCACCATTCCATATGTGTCTCTTATGATGCTGAGTAGGACCAGCCCCAGAGGAGACAAACTGCCTCAGTCAAGGGGACACGGGTAGCTGCACCCCCCGCTAGAACCTCCAAACAAGGTAAATAGTCTTAAAAAAAAACAAAAAACACAGAAATAATTCCCCAAACTCTTCCCACAAAAACAAAGAAATAACTCCAGGCCTAGGTTACTTTAATGGTTTTTTAGAGTTTTTGTTTGACAGTAAATTCTATCAAATTTGTGTTAAAGAAGACACAAAAAAAACCTTTTGAGCAAATAGAGAAGTGCTTTCCGAGTCATTTTGTGGAGCAAATATTTAACTGTGACACTGAAATGTGACATAAATATTATAAAACAGAAAACTGTAGGCCAATGTCCTTATTGAATATAGATGAAAAATCCTTTGCAATAAGTGCAAATAAAATACAGCAATATAGGCAAATAATAATATATTATTATGAAGAAGTGAGATTTGTCTCATAAATTCAAGGTCAGTCTAACACTCAAAAGTCAATGGATATAATTAATCACATTAACAAAATAAAGGAGAACACTCATAAAATTGTTTAACTGAAAAGGCATATGTCAAAATCCAACATGAATAAAAACATAAAACTCTCAGCCAGCTAGGGTTAGTAGGAAATGCAATAAGCTTGGTAAAGGGATCTATTTTAAAAAGCCACCAGCTAATATCATTAATAGTAAAGTGTTAAATACTTTCTCCTAGTATCAGAAATGAGGCAAAGATAATTCGTCTCTTTACTACTATTCACCATTGTGCTCGAGGTCCCAGCCAGGGAATTAAGAGCAAATTTTAAAGTTTTTTCAAAATAAAACAAGAAGAAAAGACCTGATGATGGAAGGAAGAAATAGAACTACTTCTGTTTGCAGATGACATGATTATTCACAAGGAAAATGATAAGAAATTCATAAAATAACCACCAGAATGAATTGGTTTAGCAAGCTCACAAATAACAAACTTAATATATAATCAACTATATTTTGTACACTGAAAACAATTCAAAACTGAAATTTAAAGTTATTTTCTTTCAAACAGCATTAGGAAGTATAAGTTTAGCAAAAGATGTGGAATTTTTAATTGTGAAGATGTGTACTGAAAATTGGAACACATTCCTGACAGAAATTGAAGAATAAATAAATGTCAGTGCATCGAAGATATAGTAATATTGTCACGAAGTCAGTATACTCCAAAATGATCCAAAGAGTCTATCATAATTCCACTACATAGAAAGAGATGAAATGCTTCTAAAATTTAGCTTAAAAGCCAAATGTAGTAAGACATGTGAACAAATCTGGAAAAAGAAAAACATGGTTGAAAGATTTACTTGCTGAAGGCCACAGTAACCACTGGTACAGACAGATCATTGAAACAGAATCTAGAACCCAGAAATATGTCCAGGGTCATATGCCAACAGATTTTCCTAAACTTTTTATTTGAAAATAATTATAATTTCACAGGAAATTGCAAAGATAGTAACAAGCAGTCCAATATACTCTTCTCCCAGCTTCCCTAAATGGTCTCAATATAATTATAATAGGATCTTGAGCAGGAATTGACCTTAGTTAGTACACATATTGTGTATTTATTTCTGCAGAATCATATCACATGTGTAAACTCATGTAACCATCCCCACAATCAAGATACAGAATTCCATCACCACAAATCTCTCTGGGACTAACACCATCACAACCATCCCCAGGTTCCTATCTCTAACTCTTAAAGATCACTAACTTCTCCATCCCTAGTCAAGTGAGTTTTGACAAAAGTGCAGGTGTAATCCCATGAAGGAGCAGAAAGTCTTTTTTTCTTAATATACTGAAGCACATCAAACTTTGTCTTTTTCCTCATACCATGACAAAAAAATTAATTCAGTGTGATTCGTATACCTAAGCATAACGTGAAGATGTAAAACTTCTAGAATAAAATCCACGAGAAAATCTTTATAATCTGGGAGTAAGCAAAGCTTTCTTGAAACACAGGAAATTTTTAAATTGATAATTAAACTTTATCCAAATTTAAAATTCTACTCATCATTAAACATCATTTTAAAAAGCCACACCATATATAAGTTGCAAACTTCAAGAAAATATTGTGTGTGTATACACATATACATAATAAAGTACTGAGATCTAGATTATATATATATAATTTTATGTATATAAAATTTATATATATATATATATATATATATATATATAAAGGATATTTAAAACTTGATAATGAAGCTTTTATTTTTTTAAGGGGAGCTGGGAATTGAACTCAGGACCTTGTGCTTGCCAGGCAGGCACTTGTGCCTCTGAACCACATTCCCCCAACCCCAATAATGAAACATTTTTTAAAGAAAGGCAAAGATGAGCAAACACTTAACAAAGGAAGATATGCATGTGAACAATCATATAAAAAATTGCTCAATTAAATATCAGGGAAATCAAAGTTGAAACCAATCATAAAATGACATAACACCAAAGATCCATTCAAGTGATTACAGTTTTTTAAAAATTGACTGTATCAAATGTTGGTAAGAATGTGGGGCACTCAGAATTTTTGTGTATTACTGGAGAGAGTATAAAAGAAAACTACTTTGGAAAAAGTTCTGGAAGGTTTGTGTGAAACTAATAGTTAGGTGTACACTGGTAAACCCACCATTTGAGAGGCTGAGGTAAGATGATCGTGTAAATTTGAGGCCAGACTGGGCTACACAGTGAGTTCAAAGCCAGCCTGAACTACATAGCAAAACCCTATCTCAAAACAACAATAAAATATAAAACTAACATACTAATTTATAATCCTTAAAAATTTGGAATTCTAGCTAATAATATATATATGCTAAAGTGTTTGCAGATGAAATGTATTGAAGTCTACAATTCACTTTAAAAAGCACACACACGAATATTGATGGATACAACACAGAGATGGACAGACTGTTAAATCAGTGTAACAGAACAATGTAGAAAATATTAATTTTAGAATCTAAGTGGTGGGTTTATGGTTATAATCCATACATTTTACTATGTTTTACTTTTTTAACATTTTTCTTAATAAATGCTTCATACGTTATAGTTAAATGTCGAGGGTGGAACAGATAAATGTCTCCACTTGTTAGTCACCCTAATGAAAAAGTAGATAAGAAGAGAGACTGAATCAGAAGGATGAAGTTTGAAATTCTCTGTGCATTTTAGATCCACTTTCTCCCCTCCATCCAATTTACATTTTTACATAGTCAACAGAGAATTGTTTCATCTTCTTGTGTTCATACGTAGGAATTTATTTGAGAGTTCAAAGCACTCTCTACAAGTATCATTCCCATAAAAATGAAAATTTCTACCAGAATTTTGTACTTCTCCCTCGTTTTTATTAGTACATGTTTGTAGTACACGATAGTTGCAGTCATCCTGGAGCACTGATACAAGCACATCACATCTTATTTCCCCTTCCCCTCCGCACCCTCCCATCTTCCCATCCGCAGATCCCATCTCCAGCTCCATATGTCTTAATGCAATTGAAAGTGTTAAAAGTAAAAATGAAATAAATATACTCATTGTCTAAGCACAGGAATTCTGAAGGGAGGATTTATGTAAATTGCCATAGCATATTATAACATGTAAAAGTGTAGTACTCCCAAGCATTTGAATCAAAAAAAAAAAAAAAGTTCTTAACTGGATGTTTTGTACAAAGAATGCTTTGCACGGATCCCGTGCAGTGTGAACCCCAGAACCCTCCCCCGTTTCTCCACACGGGGTGCTGGAGCTCACGGCCTCCCTCCCCACCCTCCTTCATGTCATGGGTAGCCCACGCTTTGACAGAAATCACCGCCACCCGTGGCACACCTAAATATCTGCCTGAAAGTTTTAAAGATAGGACACTGCCACACAATCACAGCATAACTCCCTAGAAAACTTCAACAAAAAAATTCCTGTCCCAGGCTGAGAGTGGTGGCACAGACCTATCAGCGCAGCTCTTAGGGAGGCTGCAGCAGAAGGATCATGAGTTCTAGCCCACCCAGGGAAACTTAGCTATTTAAGCAGCCCCTGGCTGGGGATGCTGAAGCTCAGGGCAAACGCTCTGGATTTAAGCTCCCATGGTGGGGAGGGAAAAGGAAGAGAAAGAGAGAAAGAAAAAAAAATTGTTTCTCCAAGATCATAACATGGTTCAGGTAATAATAAATTTTTGAAAAGAAGGAAAGACCAATGTACACAAGCATTGAGAGTTCACAGCAGTGGAACCCAGACTCTAAGTTTGAGGGGTGTTTTCACTTTTGCTTTGTGAAAAATTCTCTTAGTATTGTTTTTAATTATATAACTACTCGCGATAAGATTTACCATTGTAAGCGCACTGCCGCATTAAGTGCTTTCGCGTTGTTGTGCGACCACCACCACCGTCCATCTCCATCGTTTTTTTCAGCTTCCCCAGGTGACGCCCAGTAGACAGCTCCCCACTCCTCCCCGCTCTGGCACTGGCGACCACCTTTCCCTCTACCGTCTATCTCTAGGAATTTTACCACTCTGTGTGCTTGCGTGCACGGGATCACACGGTATTTGTCTTTTCTGGGACTGGCTTAGCTCACTTGGCATAACGTCTTTGCAGCTTACCCATGTAGCAGCACGTGTCGGAGTCTCTTCCCGGTAAAGCTGAGGAGCAGGCGACGGTGTGCGCCAGCCGCATCCTGCTCGGGCCGTTCGTCTTCCCGGGAGCACTTGGTCAGCTTGCAGTGCTTGCTTGTGCTTGCTCATGGTGAATAATGCTGCCGGGAACACGGGCTGCGCAAAACTCTACTGAGTCCCTGCTGTACTGTTCTGAGTACGTTCCCACAAGTGGAATTGTCGAATCAGTTCTAAATTTTTATCTATAGTAGAAACAACCGTTTTGAGAGCTGCAAAAAGTATGCTTGAGGAATGTAATAGAATTTGGAATCACACAGATTAAATTCAGATTCACAAATCTTGTAATTTTATTTGCCCTTTGAGTAACGTTATTATGGAAACTTTTCCAACCTAACTAAAAGCCGAAAGATTAACCTAACAAATCCACCGAGTACCACAGTTTATCTTCTTTACCCATCTCTAAAGTACAGCTATAAAAGACTATTGTCACGATTCCGTGTACAAAAGTGTCACTCTTAGATGGTATCTAATTTCTGAGCTGTGGAAAGATAGCACACGTCTGAAGTGATGTTTTCCTGTTTTCTGAAGTCAATTGAGAAACTCTGAAAGATTTGCAAGTTGCCTTTCATTTGAGATCATCCCTTTAACTGACAACGTACCAGCCCCGCAGTAGGCACCTAAGCTGCAGGGGCCAGAATAAAGACGCTTCTGGGGCGCATCTGTAACCCTATTGAAAGCATCTGGGCTAATTAGATTCGTTAGACATATAGGATCAGCACTTTTAAGGCTTAGGGGTCAAAGGAGAAAGCACAATAAAAATAGGCCCCCAAATGTCCATAAAATCACAGTAAATGGTAAAAGTAAACAAAAGCTGACAATCTGCAGCAGCGGCGGGGGCCCCTCGGGGAAGCCTGCGCGGCCGCGCAGGGGCTCGGCAAGATGGCGGCGCAGCCCGCACCGGTCTCCTCGCTAATGAACGCACATCAAAGGCGCGCAGGAAACTCCAGACAGCGTTGACGCTAACAAGACTGGAGTGGACTGCAGTGCCCTTTGAAAGTGATCAAATGATTTCGGTGGGCTATTCGGGAAGGAAAGCGAAGCAGTTTGACATTTTCCAAACACATGGGAAATAATTAATATTTGAGAGAACTCCAGATGACTGAGTATAAGGATGTGAAAAAATGAATATTTGTGCCAATTAATAGCTGTGTAAAATTAAGCAACTTGTTTCCTCATGTGTAAAACAGAGTTCCTCATAGTTATTCATTAAATCAAGCACAACTATTTGCAACACAGGTTCTGGGTGATGGAGATCCAGCATTTAAGAACCCCATTTTCCTGTAGCCTAAATTCTAATGAAGAGAGACAGGTAGTAAACAAATAATAGAGAATGTAGATTTGGAGAATGGTCGGTGCTGTGGGGAAAATAAAATAACAATGAACATCTTATGACTATTTGAGGGAGGCCGTATCCAAGAAAGAGAGAACAGTAAGTGCAGAGGTCCTGAGGCAGAGTAGCTTGAACAATTTGAAGACAAGACCAAGACCGTTTGATTGTAGCTCAGTGAGCAAGTTGAAGAGGACAGGACAGCAGTCATAAGTGTCACATTAGGATATTTGAGATGTGGGAAGGGGGTAAACCTCAATAAATGTTGCACTTTATCCCAAGTAGTATGGTAAGTTTGGATGGGCTGTATGCAGAGAATAGAGTGATCTAACTTACATATTTGAACAGTTTTATCAGGCTGCTGAGTGGGAAGTAAAGTGAGAGGAGGTAAGAAGAGCTGAAAGGGGCCTGGTTAGATAGATGATGCAATACTCTGTCCAAGGAAGGTAAGACGGGGGCCTACATAGTGGTGGGGAAATAGAGCCCAACGGGTTCACAGAGGGATGGAGTCCGGGAGTGAAGGGAAGGAGAGATTTTAATGATACTGACTTCACGGGGTGCTGTGGAAAGGAAACAAGACAGGATACCTAAGTTATCGCATGGTGCCTGGCTCAACAAAGCTATTAAGATGATCGTGATGTTCCCAACAAGTAGGGCAAAGAGCAGAAGGGTAGGGAGGCTGTGGCTTGTCCTTTCCTGTAGGGCCAGCAACAAAGCAGTCATGAGCCATTTGACTCATGGGTCTTTTGGATGGCAGGAGTTTGACAAAGTCTAGAAAACAGGCAACCCCCGCACTAACTTAGAAACGAAGAATAATGGAAAGTTGAATTTTGTCAACTACTTTTCTGCACCTGTTAGGATTGTCACGTGGTTCTGGTCTTCCATTCTATTAATATAGTACTTCAAGCTTATTGATTTGCATATTTTGAGCCATTCTTGCATTCTGGGGAAGAATTTCACTTGATTGCAGAAATGATCCTTTAAGTGGGTTGTTAACTTTGGTATGCTAGTATTTTGTTTAGGATTTTTACATCTATATTCATCCCAGTTATTGGCCTTGGATTTCTTTCCTTTTTTTTTTTGCAATACTGGAGATCAAACTCAGGACCTTGTGCTCACCAGGCAGGCACTTATTCCACTGAGCTACATCCCCAAACCCTTTCCTTATGTCCTTATCTGGCTATAGTGTGAATGTAATTCTAACCTCCTAAGATGAGTTTGGAAGTGCTTCCTCATCTGCAACTTTCTGAAAGATTTTAGAAGCACTGACATGAATTCTTCTTTAAATGCTTGGTAGAATTCAAGTGTGAAGCCATCTGGTCCTAGACTTTTCTTTATTGGGAAGTTTTTTTTTATTATTGATTTTATCTCTGGTCTTCTCAGATTTTCTTTGAGATTCAATCTAGGTAGGTTGTATATTTCTATGAATATATCCATTTTTCCTAGGTTATCCAATTTGTTGGTGTGTAACTTTGCATAGTAATCACTTATGACCCTTTGCATTTTTCTGATATCAGCTGTTATATTTCTTCCTTCATATATAATTTTATTTATTTGAATCCTGGTTTTTCTTAGTGAAACTACCTTGGTTAATGGCTTATCAATTTTATCTTTTAAAAATATCAGCTCTTGGTTTTTCTATCTTTTTATTTCCACTCTAATATTTATTACATAACTCTCAACAAATTATGTATGCAGGCAATGTACCCAAACATAATAGAGGCTGCATATGACAAGTTCACAGCAAACATCATACTCAACTGTGAAAAGCTAAAAGTTTTCTTTTAAAATGAGGAACAAGACAAGGATGCTCAGTCCCACAATTTTATCTAACAGAATACTGGAAGTCCTAGCTAAAGCATTTAAGCAAGAAAAAGAAATAAAAGATATATAAATTGGAAAGGAAGAAGTTAAATTGTCTCTGTAGGCAACACGATCTTATATGTAGGAAGCTCTGGAAGAATTTTTCACAAAATTAAATCTAGTAAATTCAGTAAAGTTTCAGGATACAAAATTTACATACAAAAATCAATTGCATTCCTATGCACTAACAATGAATTATTTGAGAAAAATTTAGGAAAATAATCCCATTTCAAAGTCATCAAAAAATAAAATATTTATGAATAAATTTAACAAAGGAAATGAAAGATCCTGAAAACTACAAAACATTGATGAAGAAAACTAAAGAAGATACAAATAAATGGAAAGATATCTTGTGTTCTTGGATTGGAATAATTAATATTAAAATATTTGCACTACCCAAAGTATCCAATAACATTTTTTACCAAAATGGAAAAATGTCCTTAAAAAATGTCTGGAACCCCAAAAGTACTTGAATAGCCAAAGCATCTTGAGAAAGAACAAAGCAGGGGCATAACACTTTCTAACTTCAAACTATATTACAAAGTGATAGTTATCAAAGCATTATGGCACTGGCACCAAAACCACATAGACAATGAAATAAGATAGCCCAGAAATAAACCCACACATACATTGTGAACCAATCTCTTAACAGGAGCATCATGATTACAAATGGAGAAGGAGAGTCTTTTTATTAAGTGATAATAGGAAGACTAGTTATACCATGAAAAACAATGAAACTGCTCCCTTCCTTTGTACTTCACACACAAAAATTAATTTGACATTGACTGAAGAGTTAAATGTAAGAACTAAAATTATAAAATATTTAGAAAAAACAGAAGGAAATCTGCTTGATGCTAGTGTTGGTAATGACTTGGCCAACAAAAGCAACAATAAATAGAGACTATGTAAAATAAAAAGCTTCTACACTGCAAAGGAAACAACAAAATGAAAAGACAACCTATGGAGTGGAAGAAAATAGCTGAAAAAATATACCAAATGCGGGATTAGAATCCAAAATGCATAAGGAACACATAAAACTCAATCTCAATAGTTAAAAAAGAAGCTCATTATTAATAGGCGAAGAACCCAAAGACACATTTTTCCAAAGAAGACAAGCATATGAACAACTATATGAAAAATGCCAAACACTACCAACCATTAGGGAAATTCAAATCCAAACTACAATGGGACATTACTGCATAGTCATTAAAATGGCTTTTTGTCTTTAAAGAAAACAAGAATTAGGAATAATGGGGAGAAATTGGAACCCTTGTATGTATATTGCTGATATGAAAATAAAATGGTGTGGTTCCTGTGAAAATCAGTACAGTACAGTATAGTGGTTCTTTAAAAAATTAAACAGCCAGGCATAGTAGTGCACCCCTGTAATCCCATCCTCCTAAGGCAGGAGGATCACTGCAAGTTTGAGACCAGCCTGGGCTACAAAGTGAGCTCAAGGCCAGCCTGAACAGCATAGTGAGACCCTGTCTCAAAAAGACCACAAAAACTAAAAACAACAACAACAAAAAACATAGACTTGCCTTATGATCCAGCAATTCCACTTCTGGGTATATATACTTGACAGGATTGAAAGCAGGAACCCAAATGAGTACATTCACACTACTGTTCATAGCAACATTACTCACAATAGCAGAAAGGGGGAAGCAGCAACCTGTGTCCATCGATGAGCAGATAAGCAAAGTGTGATTTACACAAACAATGGGAAGTTTAAAACTGACACATTTTACAACACACATAGATAAACCTAGAAGACACTATGCTAAGTGAAATAAGCCCATCACAAAGGTCCAAATTCTCTGATTCCACATACAAGGTACCCAGCACTGTCAAGTTCATAGAGAAGGAAGCTGGGGGAGGTGCTGGAGGGCAGTGATTACTTAATGGTTCAGAGTTTGGAAAGAGTCACAAGTGCTGGAGATGGACAGTGGCCATGGGTACACAACAGCATGAGCATGCTTAATGCCACCGAATGCCAGTACTTAAAGATGCTTACAATGGTACAATTTTAGTTATGCAGTTACTCTTTAAAAGACAAAAAAAAAGCATAAGTAAAAGACACAGTCCTAGCCTCTGAACTGTTCATGTTTGTACCTGGCTCATGACCCATTTGTCAGGGCTTAGCTGCATTTTGTGCTTTTTTTTTTTCACTCTTGAAATTAATACTAATAAAATTGAACCTATTCAACCACTTTGACAAGAAGCTATTTGGGGGAAGAAAGAATGAGTGTGTTAACTTGAAGTGCAGACAATGGGCAAGTGCTTGTGAACGCGACTGGCTCCCTGAAGACTCCTTTCCAGGGGAAGAAGCAAAAGACCGCAGATCCAGCCTCAGTGGCGGTGGCAGCTGGGTCAAGGCTGCTGCAAATGGGTGTCCTCGGATTTGCCTTCTTAGCGCACTAAGAGGATTGATGAGCTCCAAGACCATCATCCCCTCAAGATAAATGTCCCTAGTGCTTCCCCCCAGACACTCTGAATTCAATTAGTTTAATTAGAAAACAAGTAAAGAGGCATTATCTTAATATAGCTTTGCTCTTCTAACAACTCGAAAAAGTCCGTTTCTTTGGCAGAAATCCAAGTTTCCCTCTTTTACTTACATATTCTGAGATCATGATATAAGTTTCCAGCTTTTAGCAAATACTTGATGATTTGTTCCAGTTTTAGCAATAGAACTAATAAACCCTTCCTGATTTCTTCATTCTTTAGGAAGACAGGAGCAAAGATATTCTAGCAAATGTTTAAAAACCATTAATGGAGGAGGATCCTGGTTTTTAGTGTTTGTCAATTTATATGATGAAAATACTCCCAGTGCCCCTAATTTCAAGCTTCGAGTGTGACTCACTGATGTCAGATCTGGGCCAGATGCTGATCATCAGCTCTCACAAGCTAGTCGGAACGGGTTCCAACATACCAGTGAATAGGAAGGAATATAAATCACTTGCCAAAATGCCCTGCCAATCCATGCCAAGGAATGTTTTTTAATTACAGAGGCTACTTGGACTTGCATCAGTTGTGAAAGCAAGCTCAGGACCAAAATACTTGTGTTGGTAAAGGATGAGGAAGTAGCGTGAAGAATATCTTCATTGTGTTTGCACAACAGTGTCCTCTGGGACTCATGCACAGATTCGCCCTAGTGGGGAGCATGGGACACGTGAGTGTGAGTCCGAGAACCCAAGGAGGGAACATGGGTGCCAAGAGGCCAGAGCGGCCTCCTAGTGAATTCCATCAAAGCCTGACTACAGATTTTCTGCCTCATCTTTACAAATCACGTAATTTCTCTGCATCCATATCTCTGCTCTCACAAATGAAAGTTAGGGGCTAAACAGGAGAAAATAGTGTAAGATAATCAGTGATCATTAATTGATGGTATCTGTGGAATAATTATGTTGTGGGAGATTTCCCTACAATATCCTTATACCAACATTTAATTCCACTTAATTTGAAAATACTAGGGAATGTTCTGAGTGTCATATTGAATAGTAAACTAGGGTATGGGAAGTTTATCATCTGTGCTTAGGTCATATGTTTATGAAAGAAGCCAAGAATATTCACTATTAGTTGCCTATGTGTAAAAAATAGAGTTTCTGATAAGCACCCCCAAGAACATTTTTTATGTATCTTCTGCGGTGCTTCAAGCACAAACATTACATCTATTAGGAGGGTTTTCTGGTGAAAGATAAACAAAGAAGAGCGTATTTCATCTCTGGACTCAATTTGTCAGTATTAAACAGAATTTAAACTACTGAATTATTTGAAACTATTGTTAGCAACTTCATTTTATGTCCATGGCGTAAAATGTACAATACAAGTTGAGCACTCTTAATCCAAAAGTCTGAAATCTGAAGTGCTGCAAATCTGAAACTTTCAGTGACAACATGATGCTACAAGTTAAAAATGCCACACCTGACTTCATCTGACAAGTTGCAGTCCAAATGCAGGCTCACTTAAACTATTGCATTTAAATAACTTCAGGACTGTATGTGTAAGATGTATATGAAATACAAATGAACTTCATGTTTAGACTTGGGCCTGCTTCCCCAGAATAGCTCATTACCTACACACAAATATACTAAAAGTCAGGAAACAAAATCCAAAATCTAAAACATTTCTTGTTTCATGTATGTATCTCAGATAAGGGTCAATCGACCTATATACAGGAGAATCCATAGCATCAGATGGAAACTGTTAAAATATAATTCAGATGCTTAATATATACAGTTATGAACCACTGAAAGTGATTTAGAACTCTGGGCACAGAGAGAATTCCCTAAGTTAATAAGATGCTCTTGGAAAGTTGAATGGTACCCTTAACTTATTACTTTTCAGTGTGTCTGGCATAATTTCGACTGACAATACATTATAGGCTATTCATCCTACCTTCCTCATTCCCTCGTTGCTCTGAACTACATTATCCCCATATTCCTGGAATCTCAAATTTTCTTTATCTGCTGGTTCTCTTACAGCCACTGGAAAATTAACAGGCACATATATATGTATACATGCCACATTGGGAAGTGGTGCGTATGGTGGCTAGATTATTACAGAGATTAATAAAATCCCTAGGTCAAGTCCCAGCACCAACTGAAATCAGCTGTGTGATCTTGGACAAGTGACTTACCCTGTCTGTGTCTGTTTCTTCCTTAGGCAACTGGGTAATAAGACTGTTTATCTCATAGCATTACTGTAAGGCCTAAATTAGATAATCCATGTAGAGAGTTCAAAATAGATGGTATACAGCTGCTAGTAGTCAGTAAATCATAGCTCTCACCATATACTTAACTCTTCAGTTGAATTTATTAAATTTTAGGCTGGGGATATAGCTCAGGGGAATAAGCACCTGCTTGGCAAGACCAAGGTCCTGAGTTTGATCCCTGGTACCACAAAAAAAAAAAGAATCTATTAAATTTGAGTATGTACATATATATATATATATATATATGAATCAAGATATATAGATATAGATAGATGATACAAATTGTGTTTTGCTCTAGCTAAAACAAAACTTAAGCTATCTTCCCTGAGCGCGTATGTAGTAGTAGGAGGTGGTTCTCGAATGTGATATGACACAGGAAGGGATGTTCCTGGACTAAAACCCACCTACGAAAGATATAATCTTCAGGCAGATGATCTAGTTGTTTTACACATTCTATGAAGTCACATCCCACAGGCCCTTAAGTAGATGTTTTTCACCTAAACATAAAACTACTAAGAGATAACATTACTAGAGACTATGGCCAATTGGCAATGATTCATTGGCAGCTCCCTACAGGGGTCTATTTCTCCTAAAAATGTGGTGGGTAAACAGCCCCTCTACAATACTTCCAAAAGTTGGACTTCTTGCCTACACCCAAAGTAACAGAACCACTCTACAGGCCTTCTGCACTTCTGGAAACGTGAATCTCTAACTGTGGCAAGTTTAATGGGGCTCTGTGTCGAAGGTTAGCTGGGGTGGGGGCGGTGCTAGGAGGAGGGAGTTTCCTTTGATCCGTCTAATGAATTAATGAATTAGACAGAGGTGGAGTTCAGAAGCCAGGCTCCCTACTTTGCTGAAGCAGGGTTGATTATGAATTGGTGTAACTGCTGGAAAAACGCGGCTTGGAGCTAGAAGAATTAGGGACATGGCCCAGTCCATTCATCTTCCCTAATCGAGTTCTTGGGAAATACACATGTAGATTAGCCCCTAACAATGACCCCCAGCTGATTGCTTGGAGTACCCTCCACCATGCCCACAATGGTATTGACTGGCTCTTTATGTCCTGCACAAAAGCTCCCCCTGTTCCCCTCTGCCTGGCTGGCCCTCAGTGGCTGCTGGGAGTCTTTTCTGCTTTTCTCTTGAGATACTGAAATAAACAGTAAATACAAGTTCACCTCACCTGGACCTATTAGGAAGAGAGCTAGGCATTTCCAGAGGGAATTAACTTTGGAAAACAAGGCCATAAACTCCTTAGCATTGTGCAAGCAAGAGCTTAGGAAAATGCTGCCAATCTTCTTCTAGGGATGATTACAGAGATCAATTTAATGTTGGGGAAGTTTACATAAAACGCATTCTCAGAGAGGAAACAACAAATAGCAATTAATCATCCCCCCCATGCAACTGGCATTAAAGTCTTCCCAGGGTGCCCCCAGGCCATTTGCAGGGGCAGTGCCCTGGAGAGCACCTGGGAAGCCCAGAAAGAAAGGCTTCATCTGGTCTCTGGGGGAGCCTGTCAGGGCTTGGAAGCCTCTTCTGACAGCGACCCCCAGGCACTCTCTAGGGCCCCTCCAAGGGAGACCTGCACTGCAGCCACCTCTTAGATGTAGAATTCAGGGGCCCGTGGAAAAGAACTTCCAGGGACCAAAGGCGGAGATGTACTCTGACTTTTCAAAAACATCACACTCTACAATAGTAGTTACTCCTGAGCTGCAACCAGAGAGCACTGGACAAGGAGGCAGCTGGTCTGAGTTCTGGTCCTGGCTCCTTCACTTCCTAACCACTGCACTTTAAGCCTCAGTTTTTTCTCTTTTTTTTTTTTCCCCTCAGTTTTTTCTCCCAGCAAATGGAAACCAACAGATCCGTGCTCACCTCACAAAGCTGTGAGGATCGGAGGATACTGTAAAGCATTCTGAAAACTGTACAGGGTGATTAATTTGCATTAACTTAGCTTTTGCTTAAGGTTAAATATTTTGACCTGAGTAGTTCAATTTCAATCCACTGCACACTCATGCTTGTAATTTTAGTTTACCTTTTAATAATTTTCTTTAAAAAGAGCTACTAGTGTAATGAGCTGCCCCTTCTGCCCCCATATCCGAGGAGGTGCGTTTTTCCCCTGTGTATTCCTTTGTCTTATCTCACAGACTGGACGTCCAGTTCCTCAAGGCCAACTCACTGGTCTTTCCCTAATTGTGCGCTGCCCACGACCTCTCCAAGGAAAATGCTGAGCAAACAGAAGGGATGGGGTAACCCTAGAATGGATATAGACAGGAAGAAACAAAAAGTGGGGATTTAAAAAAAGGCTGCTTTAGTGGAGATCGAGCGCCTATCAAAAGAATTTGGGACTGTGGGTCTTCACGTCCTCAGGCTTCTAATGGAAAGCGTTTAATTAACATTTCCAGCTCACAGTTCACAGGAGGCCGAGCGCTGTCTTCGGATCTTGGCCTCTGATTTGAGGGGTGCGGTGGTCACAGTGCCCCGGTCCATCAGCACCACGGGATGTGAAAAACGCGCTCGCCCTCTCAAATCATCTTCCTGCTCAGCCTTTGAGTCCTCTGGGTCACAGAAGCCTCAAGGCTTCTCTCCCCCTTGCGGGGAGAAGCTCAAGCGGATTACGCGGTAACCAGGGGGAAGTGGGAGGCCTTCTGCCTAGCGAAGGTCTTCCCGTCAGCTTGGGGTCATCTCCTCGGCCTGGGGAGGTGTCGGGGGAGGGGATAGGAGACGTCCTCCACACCTGTGCTTCCTGCAGGACAGTCTGCGGGAGGCAGGGCCTGAGCCCCGAAGCGTGTCGGACCGCCAGCACTTGAGGTCACTTAGACTGCCTCCGGAGGGTCGCGCTGTGCTGAAGGAGGCTGCTGCGCACAAGTCCGAGGGTACAGGGAGAAGTTAAAACAGATTTAAACAGGCAAAAAGAACCCCGATGTCTAGGACTTCGGCCAGGGGGACCAGAGAGGAGCCCCGTGGGGGTGAGAAAGAGAGGAAGAGAGCGGGAAGTCCAAACTGAGCAGAGAGTGGGCTGACTTCCAACTGGGGCGCTGGGAGGCAGCTGGGAAGCCCGGCTGGGTCTGCCTGCTTCCGAGGGGCGCCAGGCAAGCCTCGCTGAGCCGGAGCGGAGCGGGGAGTGAGCTCGGGTTGGGTTTAAAACGAATCCAGAGGTGGGAGGTGGGGTGTCCCCAGTGCTGGCCTCAGGGTGGCTGGGCTAGGACCCCGAGGCTGGCGGAAGAAAGACCCGCCTCTGTGCTGGGGGAGGAGCCTAGAAAAGGGAATGGGTCCGGGTTGAGAGAGGAGGGGCCCTGTACCCGAGGTCTCCGAGCCTGAGCGCCGGAGCCGGAGCTGCTCCCCGAGCTTACACCTCCTGCAGGGACCGAGTGGCGTGGGCCGAGCGCTCGCCCACCTCTAGCGCGCGCAGCCTGGTGGGGTTGCCGTGGAGCTTGACCTTGGGTAGAACCTGTCTGGTTGCGCATTTTCGAGAAGTCCAACTACCTTGACGTGCACTTGCGAAGAGCCGGCTTCGAGCCTCTTCTAGCTCGCAGCGCCCTCCCACCTCCTGGCGTTCCCCATGCACCTGCCGGGCTGCGCACCTACCATGGCCGAGGGGAGTTTCTCGCTCGCCGGCCACCTCCTCCGCAGCCCGGGTGGGAGCACCTCGCGGCTGCACAGCATCGAGGCCATCCTGGGGTTTACTAAGGACGACGGGATCCTTGGCACCTTCCCGGTGGAGCGGGGCGCCAGGGGCGCGAAAGAGAGGGAGAGAAGGGTGGGCGCGCGGCCCGCCTGTCCCAAGGCCGCCGAGGGAAGCGAGGAACCCGCGCTGCTGCCAGCCCCAGCGCCGGAGCCGGAGTACGAAGGTGAGTCCGCGCTCCCCGCTGCTGCGAGGCCTTTGGAGCGCCCTGCAAGAGGAGCGGTCCCCTCCTTACCTTCTACTAAGGCAACCGGGCAAAGGGTTTGCGGATACCGCCTGTGGCGGGAGTTCCCAATTTAGGTTCAGAGAAAGCTTGGGGCTACTTAGCAGCTTCCAAGACCTCCCGAGGCCAGCTTTAGCCGCAGGGGGGCTGGTCAGGGACCATAAGGTGACAGAGTAGGCCCAGTATCTCTGACCCCGTGGGGCCTCGTCGCCCCAGCCTCTCGCCCCTATTGCCCCAAGGATTCCGGAGAGGCACGTCCGAGCCCAGGGCTCCCTGTCGGGCCAGCCCCTGTCGGGCCAGCTGCCGGCGACGCTAAGCTGTCGGAGGAGGAGCAACCCAAGAAGAAACACCGGAGGAACCGCACGACTTTCACCACATACCAGCTGCACGAGCTAGAGCGCGCGTTCGAGAAATCCCACTACCCCGACGTGTACAGCCGAGAGGAGCTGGCCGGCAAAGTCAACCTACCCGAGGTCCGGGTGCAGGTAAAGCGCCCAGCTGGAGGGAAGGGAACTTGAGAGAGCCCGAGGCCTAAAATGCAGTCAGCGCTCCTCTGAATTCGCGGCGTCCTTGAATTTACTCTGGTACTTCCTGGGTTTGGCACAAGCACAACCCCAGAGGAGCGGCACAGACTTTCCCCACTCACCACCCTTCAGAGTCTGGTCGACTTTATAGTATGAGCCAGTCCTTTAAGAGTGTGCAGAGCAGAAAGAGCATTTAGGTAGTGGCTGGAGGGTCACCGGGTTGGGGACCCAGAGCACCACCGGAATTACTAGCTCCGAACACTTTTGAAAACAAAAGCCCAGTCTGAGGCCGGGGGCTTGGCCCCTCGCAATTGAAAACTTCGTGGATTTACTTAAGAAACTAACTTTTCTTTCCCTGGTTTCTGTCCAACCAAATTTCCCTGTGCAGAGGCCTTTTCTTTTTATTGTAAAGGGGTTTTCACTTTAATTAAAGCTGAATTATCTTTAATCCTTGATCATTAAAATATTTGAAAGCCTTAAATATTTGCTAGTCATCTGTGAAAAATCTGGGAGGATTTCCAAATTGGGAGAGTTTACAGGGGACTGAGAGGGAGATACTGGGAACACATTTCAGTGCATCTGAAAGGCAGTGGAACCCAAATGGGATTTTTGTGTGTATCCAATAAATTAGGTTCCCAGGAAGTCAGGATACTCAGGCGTTCGGGCACATTTAGCTGTGACTTAAAGGAAAACAGGGCAAGCTCTGGTCTTTTGTCCGTTCTGCATAGGTTAAGGGTTGAAAGGAAAAGTCATGGCTTTAAAACATAGTTCCCTGATGTGACTTGAGATTACCTAGTAAGGTCAGTTCATTTCTCCAAAGTGACAAATGATTTCATTGAAGTAGGGGGAACTTTAGCACCTGCTTCCTAGGGAAAGGAGGAAGGAGAGGAAGAGGGAAAAATACAAGAGAAAGATGAAGAACGAGGCACAGGAAAGACTCGGAAAGACTCGCATCGGCCTACAGGATGCAGGCCCCTTCCTACCTGGCCCACCTTCCTTCATGCTCTTTATTTGTTCAGGGGTTTGGCTTCGGCTCTGAATTGTGAAATTCTTGAGAATGGTGCCTGTGACTGCTCAGTGACCACAGGGGCAGCACAGTGCCCAGCATGCAGCTCTTCTTAAAGCATGAGCATCATGCTGTGGGAGGACTAGGTGGGGTGTCTTCCACCAGGGCAGTAGGACGGTGGTCCCGCAGCCCACTGTCCCCAGCTTCAGCCCTGAGAGCTCGGATACTGCACCTGAGGGCCAGAGTGGAGGAGGCTGGGGATGGAGAGGGACAGGCAGGGATGCCCAAGGGATGGGAGCCCACACACAAGTCCCCTTTCTCTTTCTTTTCTGCCATCGCATACACGCAAATCTGTTGTGGTGGCTTGGGGTTTTGGCTCTGCAGATAACCTTTGTGTGGGAAAGGGGCAGGAACACTTCCAGTTTTGTTCTCTTTTTCTCCCAAATTGTAGCCTCTCACACACTTGTGTTGCTCTGCTCAAGTGCTGAGTTACTGTTTCTCACTTACCCTACAGGGTTGCTCCCATTTCCCTCATGGACAAATCTAATTTCTCCCCTCTGGGACTGCAACCTTCACCCCACCCTGCCCCGTCATCCATGGAAGCCACTAGATTTGCCAACATTCCTTCATGTTCTCAACTAACTGAAGCCAGTTCCTTCTGTCCTGTTTGCAAGAGTAAAACTTGGTGATGAAACATTTCTTACACCCTTTCTGGCACATCTATCAAATCAGTAGTGGAAGATTCATTGGAAGACACCAGTAGTCTTGGCAAGGACTCGTGTAGAGAAAAGCCATGGAGCTAACAGCTGAGAATAGTGTCAAAACTAACTCCACAAGTAAAAATAAATATAACAGCCCCTAAGGATGGTAATCTTTGAAAGTAACTTATAGGCAACGTCATAAATACGAAACAGATATCAGTTAAATAGATGAACAACTTATTAAAGCAGCAGTTGAAATATGTACGTGGTGAAACAAGCCCATGTGTTTCTATCTAGCTATTATTACCGGTGATTCCTGGAAACAGCTGTATTTTAACGTCTGAGGTTGCCAGTACTTATATGCACGTCTATGAGAGAGGAAAAGGGGTAGATAACACACAGATAGTCCGAGACCAAAATGCAGCAACTGAGACCTGTGCCACAGAGGAAGGAATAAAGGCTGAAGTGTCAGCTTGTTTCAAGGTCCTGTGGGCTGACTGCAGAGCCAAATCCACTTTCTTCCCAAGCACTTGCCACTGTCAGGAGGTGGAGACATACCAGCGGCCCAGGGTGAGAGAAACGGCAGAGGGTGGAACGTCTCTGAGGGAAGGGGACAAAGAGACTGGGGCAGGCAAGAAAGGAGGTAAGACGCAAAAGGGAGACAGCGGATAAGAAAGAAAAGGAGGTGGAAGGAGAGACCGAGACGAGCGGAGCCGGAGGGAGTGAAAGAAAGCAAAGTCTGAGCCCCTCTTCCGAGGGTGGCCCGGGTGTGTTTCGGTGGAGGAGTCAGGCTGGCCGGGCTGCCCTGGCGCAGGGACCGGGATGCAGCCCCGGCCCCGCTGCAGCCCGACGGCCGCTGTGCTTCCCCCGCAGGTGTGGTTCCAGAACCGACGGGCCAAGTGGCGGCGCCAGGAGAAGCTGGAGGTGTCCTCCATGAAGCTGCAGGACTCGCCCCTCCTCTCCTTCAGCCGCTCCCCGCCCTCGGCCGCCTTGGCTCCCCTCGGTGCGGGCCCGGGCGGCGGGCCTCCGGGGGGCGCCCTGCCGCTCGAGTCGTGGCTCGGGCCGCCGCTGCCCGGCGGGGGCGCCACCGCGCTGCAGAGCCTGCCGGGCTTCGGGCCGCCGGCGCAGAGCCTGCCCGCCAGCTACACGCCGCCGCCACCCCCTTTCCTGAACTCCCCGCCGATGGGCCCCGGCCTGCAGCCGCTCGGGCCGCCGCCGCCCGCCTACCCCTGCGGCCCCGGCTTTGGGGACAAGTTCCCGCTGGACGAGGCGGACCCGCGCAACAGCAGCATCGCGGCGCTGCGCCTGAAAGCCAAGGAGCACATCCAGGCCATCGGGAAACCGTGGCAGCCCCTCTAGGGCCGCGGGGGGCTTGCGGGGTGGGAGGCGACCCAGCCGCGCGGGCCGGGCCGCCCTCCCTCCCCGACCTCCCTTGCTCTCGGCCGCTCTCCGCGCCCGCCGGCACCGCAGGACTAGGTTGCTGCAGACAAAGGGGCAAGGCCAAGCCCCAGGCCCGCAGAAGACCCCAGGCCACCGCCACGGACCCCCGGCCTTGCTGCCGGAGGAGGGGGACAGCTACCCCTATCCCCGCGGGCCCCGGCGCCTCCAGATCCAAAGAGGCCCGTGCTCCCGACCTTGGCCTTTCCTGTGGAAGGGGAGTCAGAAAAATAGAGTGTGAGAAACTGTCTAGTAGTTCAAAGTATTTGGAAGGAGAATTAAATATTTGCTTGTTTGGAGTTGAGTGTGGTTAAGCGCTCTCCGGGCCGCAGGGCAAATGTAAACTTGGGGGTACCGGGGTGCGGTGATGAACAGCGTGAATTAGGGAACTGAGAATCACACGGGGACTCAGAGCTCGTGCTGCAAAAACGTCTGAGGTTGCCAGTACTTATATGCATGTCTATGAGAGAGGAAAAGGGGTAGATAACACACAGATAGTCCGAGACCAAAATGCAGCAACTGAGACCTGTGCCACAGAGGAAGGAATCAAAGGCTGAAGTGTCAGCTTGTTTCAAGGTCCTGTGGGCTGACTGCAGAGCCAAATCCACTTTCTTCCCAAGCACTTGCTACTGTCAGGAGCTGGAGACATAACAGCAGGCACAGTCCCCATGCTGGGATGCAGTCTCAGCCTTCCCTGGCATGTGTCTGGGCGCGTGTGGGGTCTAAGCCTCAGCTGCCCTGAGTCTTCCCAGTTTCCGACTCCAATACCCCAGCAGCAGTTGCTACTTTGACTCCAATAGGAGGCGTCTACACCACCTTCCCTGGGTAAAACCTGATCATCCCAAAGTTCCCAAGGACCCCGCTGTCCCCTTTCCAGTCTGCCTGTACCAAGGGCCCCTCTCAGATCATTATGCTGGTCACTGGACTTGTTAGCTAGACTTGATTACATTAGTTCTCCGAGGACTGAAGTGGGGCGACTCTTTCTGAACCCTGAGCTTCTCCTTGTCTCCCCAACTCGCACACCACCTTCTAACTTAGAGGTCTGGTGCCCGTGTCGGCTACTTGAGACGCTCGAGTATCCTATCCGCATTTGCTGGGCTCAAGTAGGGAGGGCCAGCTTTCGTGCACAAAAGAAATCCGAAGGTCTCAGGCAGTTTTCAGAAGCCCCTAAGGTTTAGCATAGTCCAGGTGAGGTCCAGGATTCCTGCTTGAATGCCACTGTATCTGCTGTTGACCCTGAATTTAAGCAGCGGCCCTTCTGCCTCACCCTGAGCGTGGAACCCCGCCCCTCAGGGTTGTGGCCAAAGCCTTAACACAGATTGCTGCCTGTTAGCATAATAGTGATGTTCTCCAGTTCCCTTTCCTGATTAGATCATGCCTGATGTAGGTGAGAAAGATGGCATAAGATCACCTGAAGTTCTGTGTAAACTGCTGAGGACCCGACAAAAAGCAACACACATAATCTTGGAACCTTGGCAATGTCTCCAGCTCCTGAAACTTATTTGGGAAATGGGTGATTATCCCAGGGCTGGGAGTAGGATTGTCATCAGGGATCCAGTCCTTGTCCTTTGGGTCCTGAGAGGCTACCACGTCGCCAAGGCTGGTCAGTGAGGATTTACCAAACAGGTTATTTGTCCTAAGAGGTGGAGTGGAACAGCTGCTCCTTCCCTCAGAAGACTGTCTGAGGAAACCCATGGATTGATCAAGTGATCCTAGCTCTTAGCAAGAAAAGAGAAACAAACCTAGGGTGAAGATACATGCAAATTTCTCCCAAATTGCCCTACTTTCTATCTTTTATTTCATCCTTTAATGTCCTACTTTTAAGAGGGATGGTGGCTCTGGGAACTCCTGAATTCACTGGCCCAGGTGAGCACACACGCTCAGCCCTTCTCCTCCTTAGCAGAGTCCCGGGCTCCTGTGGCTGTGCCCATCCCACAGCAGCCTCTTCATTTCCTCTAGATCATTTCCATAACTATCCATCCTGTCTGCTCTCTGCTACTCTCCCGCCTTTCTTCTTTTAGTGAAATAGGGAAACCCTACATAGCAGCATTTCCTGAATAAGCGCTGTGAGCATGAACTGGCTGACGCTTCTGGTGATTCCATCTCCCACATTTACACCGTAAACTGAGGCAAGCTCTCTCTGCCTAGTTTCCCAGTTTATAAAGAGACCAATTATATCTTCTTGGAAGGGCGATTGTGAGGTTTAGCTGAGTAAATGCAAACCTCTGAGAAGAGCGCTTGCACATACTGAGCCTTCAAAGATCAGTAGTGTTAGTATTTTATGATCATTTTTCAAGGACTTGTCTTTGAAATCCGAGTGAGGCTCGCTGTATTTGCCTAGACATGGTTTAGAAGAGCATCCATTCTCAGGTAAAATTAAAGAGGAGGAGGAGAGTGGTAGGAAAATTGCATGTGGAAAGATGAACAGAAAAACAGCAGCGTGAGGTCCTAGGTTCTCCTTATCTTGATCCCTAAGAAGAGCTCATCAGGCCACACTGGGACTGGAGGTGTGAGCGATGCCTGGGAATACTTTCCTGGGGAGACTTAGGTCCACCCTCCCTGTCCAGCCCTGCACCTCTAAAGATTGGAGATTCACTGCGGGACCCAGGAACAGGGGAGCTGGTGGAGGCGGATTCTGTAGACTCGGAGATTCTGTAGACTTTGAGGAGAGAAGCTTGCCAAGAGGGTCCTGGCGGCTCTGAAACACGAAGTACTGCTGCTCAGGCTCAAGGCCACAGAACGACGTCGCACAGTCTCTGGCCCCAGGGTGGGACGAGGCTCCCCCAGCTAGACTGCTAGCTCTGTGTGGGGCAGCCACACAGCTCTCAGTGAGCCGAGGGAAAAGCGTTCCCAGATAAGCTTACATCACTTTTCCAAGAATCACGTCCACTGGTTCCTGACTCTTGCGTAATGACGTTGCAGATTTGGCTCAGATGACGCCAAATATCCACCAAAGGGAATCAGGAACCAGCGGGGCATGGTCTTACGGCTTCAGGAAAAGGTACTGCGCTGTTCCAAGCGCAGAGACCTAGATCAAAGTGGGTCTCGTTTCCAGCCCACCAAGCAAGCTCTAGACAATCTAAGAGAAAGGCCTAGGAGACCCCTCACTCCAGGATGACGACAACTCCGACGACTCCGGCCAGCAGCCGAGGGAAACAGGTGTGGCTGTAGAACCCGTACCCCGCGCTCCACCCAGCGAGGTTGGGCGGGGCTTCCTAGGACCGGAGGTGGAGCGAGGCGAGGCGGGAGAACGCGTCGGACTGGGCGGTTCCGGGAGGAGGGCGGAGTCAGGAGACAAGGCACCGCCCTGCGAGCCGCTGAGACCAGAGCAGCGGGCTCTGCCCGCGCTGCGCGCCGTGGCGTTCGGCTCTGCTGGGTTACTCGCTGCTCCGTTTCTCCTCCGGCGGACGCGGGTCTGCAGAGCCATGAGGTCTGCCGAGGCCCCCTCTCCGGGCCCTGGGCTCTGCGCCGCGGCCCCGGGCTGGCCCCGGCTCTCGGAATTGAGTCTTGCCGGCGGAGATCGAGCTCGGCCTGGGAAGGAGGGGGCGGGAGAGACGACCCCCCGGGAGGGCCCGGCTTCCGCCTGAGGTCAGCAGCTGCCTGGAGCCGTCCTCTGCGTTCCTGTTACAGACATGTTTAGGGTTAGGGGAGGAATTCTGCTTGGTCCCACCCCCGCTCCAGTTCTAGATCCGGCCAAGGGAGGGTAGGAACGGCAGCGCCTCCCGGGCACGTTCTTTGGGTCACTGCAAGTCTCAGCGGACACCAGAAGCCCGGGCGCAGGGGTGGGCGATGCTGTCCCCGCCCAGGCCCCCGCGTCGCCCAGGCTCCTGGCCCCACTTCAGCCCGCCTCTTGGTCCCCATTCCAAGGCTCTTTTATTAAATTCTTACCGCAAGGATGGGATCCAGGCCTCCTGAAGGACGGGAAAGACTTGCAGGGGAGATGATGTGAAATTCAAGTAGTGCAGCTCCTCTGGGTTCAAAGCCGCCTGAGAAAGCGCAGGACCGACACCAGGCGGGTGTGCCGGACCCTTCCAGAGGCCTGTGGTGCGCCAATGATGTCCCCTTAATTGGGGATCGGCTGTAATCATGTGGCCTTAGCTTGTTAACTGTAGAACAGTGGACAGAGTTAATGACTCATTAGTGATTCCTTAACTGTGCCATAATTGCTCACTGTAAAACGCCTTTCTTAAAACTGGATTAAATCATCTAGATTCTTGGTTATGTCCCACACAGCCCTAGAGGACAGGGAAGCGGCCGTTTCCCCGCCATCTTCAGCAGGCCGCTTTAGTTCATGGCAGGTGCAGTAGCAGCCCCGCGGCCTGGAGGCGGAGACATCTGTGGTCAGGCTGTGGCTGTGATGTTGACGGCGCTTCTGCTGTAGGACTGAGGTCTCCGTCCTCATTTCTCCACTACAGACAACTACAATGTAGCATCTCATTTTAGAAAGTTTTCCCCTCCTTTGTACTTCGTGTAAAGTTAGTTATGATGTATTTACGTCAGTGGATTCTGAATGAATTGTGTACACAGATGCCTTCCTGTCCAAAGCTGTCTGAGAAGACTTTTTTCCAGTTCCAGCGGTGACCGGGTGCTGTAATATCCCTGTAGGATTTTTTCTTTAGCATTTCTTTGTGTGTGTGTGTGTGTGTGTGTGTGTGTGTGTGTTTACATTGCATTTGTTTGGGGGAATAGGTACAAATAATGCCATTTCTTGATCATTTTGGATCCCTGATCCACCCATCCTTCCTTCCCCTAACCCTGTCACCGTCTCCCAGCCATCCACCTCCTTGTCCCTGCAATCTCTCTTTTGTTTTACTCTTTAATTAATTTATGAGTAATTGAGAGAAACCATGTGGCAATTAACTTTCTGTGTCTGGCTTATTTCACTTAATATTATGGACTTAAGATCCATCCCTTTTCTTGCAAATGACATGATCCCATCAGTATTTTTAAAAAAGGACTGGTCCCTAGATCCCCACAGCCCCCCACACCTGGTATCGGGAGCCAGGCATGTGGAGACACACGGTAGTCTCAACCTCAAAGAGCACGACCTAAGGAGAGGAGATAAGGACCTGCGGTAGTCACTTCTTGGGACAAAGGACCCGGCACCCACAATCTAAAGGAGGAAAGTTTATTTTAGCTCAGAGTCTGTAGAGGCTTCAGCCCATAGTCAGCCACCCCCAAGGCAGAGGGGCACAGCAGAGAAAAGGTGCTCACCTCATGGTGTCCAGGAAACAGAGAGCGGGGCAGAGCCCAGAAGGGAGCAGTAGCCCTCCAGGCCAGCCGTGTGACCCACCTGATCCAAGCAGACCGCACCTCCTCACAGTGAGCCGGCCGTGAGGTCCCCATCTCCAGTCACCTTCTGGACGCAGGAGGCTTTGGGAGACATTTTAGACAGAAACCATACCAGGACCCAACTCCCATTCTTCCCTGTCTGCTGGTTTTCTCTGCCTCAGAATTTCATAGTTCAGAGAATAAATGTGTTCAAAGTAAAACATTCTTTTATAGCATCCTAGAAACACGTTAAAGCTGTCCTCTCCCTCTGCACTTATGTGGATCACTGGGTCAGAGGAGAATCATTCATGACCTCTTGAATCAAGGCATAGCCCAGTGTCCTTTCCTTCCTCCTCCTCAGTGACACACAGTCCGGATTTTAGCTATTCACTTGGCTGCCGAGAATAAAGACTTCTTTCAGCTCCCTTTCCCAGTAGACGTGGTTAATGCTGCACCTGGGGCACACGGTGAGCAGCTTCTGAAAGCCGGAGCGGGCTCTGCTCTTCCCCCCTCTGTGGTCTGTTGACTTAGGGTGAGGGTGTCCCGGGCGCCTGAGCGTGTCATGAAGCCCTGTGTTGAGGATTTTCAGAACAGGACAGGAGGGACCCAGGTCACTGACACTGTATGGCTACCGGGACTTTCTGTGTGACGTCTGATTTTCAGTCACTACTGGCCAAACTTAAATCTAGTTCATTCCCTCCTTTCCTCAATGTCTACATGAAGTTAACTACTCATCTTAAATTGTTTAACTTAGCAAAGAACATTGATTTTACCTCAGAATGTCTCTTACATTCATCTACCCCTGCTTTGCTCTCTCTGCTTGTTCCTTAGCTCAGGGCTTCCTCTCTCTCACCCACACTGCCCAGCCTGCAGTGTGGAGCTGTGTGTGGTCCCATTTTATAGGGCGGTCATTTCTTTCCTTTGCACACTTTCACTGAGTTCTTTTCTTTTGGGCTGAGCCCTGCAGCTGCACAGCTACAGTCCCTCAACCTTTTCAATACACCCTTTCACACTGCAGCCAGAATTAAATGTTGTCAACAATCCCTCTGCTTAAAAACAATTCCTTACATTCTGTGAGGCAAAAGCCACGCTTCTGAAAATATCATCTAGGGTTGTTCCACCTCCACCCATCTTCCCAGGTTGTCCCCAGTGACCCCATTCTGCCCTCTTCCATCTTTCCTCTCTGTCCAGGTGACACCAGGGCACTCTGAATGTCACAGACCCACGATTTCCTGTTCACTTTGAGGCTTTCTTTGAACTTTAGAACTAATAAATGAGTTCAGAAAGTTTCTAGGATACAAGATTAATATACCAAAGTTTTCCAATGAACAATCCAAAAATGAAATTAAGGATAAGATTCCAACCATAGCAACACCATAAAGAACAGCATATTTGGGAATAAGATTAACTGAACATGCAAAACTTAGACTTTGGAAACTATAGGCCATTGAAGAAGCTGGGTGCAGTGATGCACACCTTAATCTCAGTGCCCTAGGAGGATGAGGCAGGAGGATCACATATTCCAGGCCATCCAAAACAACCTCAGCAATTTAGTGAGACTGACCGTGCCTCAAAAAATTACAAGAGTTGGGGATATAGCTCAGTGGTAAAGAATTCTTAGTTTCAATCTCCAATAACACACACGCACACACACACACACACACACACACACACACACACAAGGGAAAGTAAATGGAAGAAGATCTAAAATAGTAAAACATCCATGTGCATGGATCAGAAACCTCAAAGTCGTGAAGAAAGCAATATCCCTCTTGAAAAGCCCACTAATTTAACATTTCTCTCAGAAGCCCATCTGACTTTCTCATACCAGATAACAAGTGGATTCCTATATCCCTATAGAATTTCAACCAAGAAGAGCCCAAAGCAGTTCTGAAAAAGGAAAAAAATACATACACCACTTGATTCAGAAGCATTCTACAAAGCAATAAAAATCAAATTAGTGTGGTATTGGTCTAAGGATAGAATAATGAATGAGAATAATAGACCCCAGATATCAGCCCATGAATCTATGGTTAACTGATTTTCAGTGAGGTTTCCAGGATTATTCAGTGGAGGAGAGAATAGTCTTTTTGAACATGGTACCACAGTGACTGCACTCCCATGTGCAAGCAAAAAGTGATGCTGGGTCCTAGCACCATACGTTGGTCACTTTCCATTAACAAATACTTGAGGTAACCAAGTCAACTTTTCAAGAGATGTTTATTTTGGCTCATGGTTTTAGAGGTATGAATGCACAGTCTAATCAGCTGCGCTGTTTTTGGGCCTGTGGTAAGACATCATGACAGGAACATGTGGTGGAGCAAAACTGCTCACCTCATGGCCAGGACATGCCAAGAATAATGGGAAGGAGCTACGGGAGCAACTATTCCAAGGTACACAGTGCTCTGCCCAGCCATGGGCACCATTAAAGCACCCACGCCTGCAAGACTTTCCCACAGAGAGCCAGACCAGCTTGGCGGAGATACAGGAGCAGCTTTTCCTGTGAGACTCTAGCCGGGTGAATAAACTCCACCAGAGCGGCAGCGCATGTGAGACTTTCCCGAATTTTCCCGCAGAGTGGGAGCCCAGCTTCATAGCCACAGTAGAGCAGGCTTCACAGCGGACCTTTGACAGGTAAGGCCCACACTGGTGCTCTGCCCAGCAAGACAACTTACCCCCACCATCGCAAGTAGGATCTGAGCCTGGCACCTCAGCAATTGTCTGGGGTTCCTGGGCCCAGTGCTTCACAATCAGCTAACATCTGGGGATAAGTTTGATATCCAGGTAAACTAGGGTTGCTAGAGTCATCTGTGAGCTGTCTGGGTAGGGTGTAGCTCAACACTTTTCACCTGACATCCAAAATGACAAGACAGAGGAGCAAAACGCAGCGACAGAACTCAACCCCACCCAGAACAAGTCCAGGAAACAATGATATAGGAGAACTAGGAAGCCACACACCTGCAATTTCTGAATTGATCTCATCTGAAGTAAAGAAACAACTCCATCAGGCCATAGAAGAGAATAAAGCAGAACTAATATCTCAGGCAAAAAATGAAGTGAAAATAATAATGGAAGAAATGCTCCACACATATAGAGAAGAAACAGATAAAAGAATAGAAGAAGGACTGGGGGAAGATGGCGACCAGGTGAGCAGCAAGGGAGCGAGCCTCTTTGATAAACACCACCAGCTCGAGACAGACTTGGCGAGCGTGAATACCGGGACCTCAGCTGGGAAGTTTAAACTGGGCGTATTTCTCTGAGATGCCGGGGGAGATGTGGTAGGGCGGACCAGGCTGCCGGGGCGAGACGTGGAAAAGCCCCAGACGCTGGGAGCCGGGGACGATCCCCGCGGGGAAGAAGCTGGGATCGGTCCAAGCGCAGTGGGAGCGCGGCCGCCTCGGCCCCCCCCCCCCCCCCGCCTCTCGAGCCAGTGCAGCCCCCCGGCGGCTCCCGACAGAGATCGGCTTGCTGGCGGCTGAGACGCCCGGCAATCCCGCGTTTCGCGCGTGTCGGGCGAGCCGCGTGGAGGGCACCGCCGGAAGCGGAGAGAGGGATTTGCTGGGCCCTGGCGCCCCGAGAGTACTGACGGCTCGATCCCTCCCGCCCCCCGACCCGGCGCAGTTCTCCGGCGACTCCCGACAGAGAGCGGCTTGTTAGCGGCGGAGACGCCCGGCGGTCCCACGTTTCGCGCGTGTCGGGCGAGCCGCGCGGGAGAGAGGGATTTGCTGGGTCCTAGCGCCCCGAGAGTACAGACGGCTCGATCCCTCCCGCCCCCCGACCCGG